>MU670369.1:110032-146199 GCA_026770625.1 Nicotiana glauca
AAATCCCCCCCCCCCCCGCCCCCAACACACACACACACCCCACAAGATTAAAAATTTCAACACCCCTTATTGCAAAAATCCTTTAACCAATGAACTGCACAAGCAGAGCAAAGCTTCAAGAATCATAACAAAGCTCATATTTTTAACACCAAAATTTAAAAAAGCCACATACCCAAAACAAAGAGGACATATTACAAACTCTCTATAATTGCAAAAAAAACCCATAAAAATGAAATCTTGGAACTGAATTTAGAGGGGAAAAAGGAATTTACAGTTTGTCTACAAAACATGGAACTAAAAAAGCAATGAATCCCAGCAACACAACCCCAAAAATGGGTATTGAAATTGAAGTAAACCCACCGACAGAAACAGAGGTAAATGACAAGTTCATAGAACCAAAAAAAGGAGAAAAAAGAGGAAGAGATTCAAATGGAAACAAAACTAAAAAGCATTGCGTTTGCAACACAAAAAACCATGCTAAATGGAAACAAAAACAACACAAAAATATTACTTTTTTAAAGTCTCATTGACACCATCATCATCTTAAGAGCAAATGTAACGGAAATAAAAAGATCAGAAATTCCGCAAAAAAAAAAAAATTTACTCACCAACTAGCAATGCAGCTCTAGAAAAGAACAAGCACACTATACCCCAGTAGATATTTAGTTAAATTTTTAGGATCTAGTTAGTTTTAAGTGTAAATTTGAGTTCATGAAAAATAAAGTTTCAGTCTTTTTTAGTCCGAGTTTTAGAGAGAGAGTGAGGGAGTTTTTAGAGAGAGAAAATGAGATCGCCGGAGGTGAAGTGAAGGTGGTGTTGGTGGGGGGAAAGAGGGGTTAAAAAAAAAATCAACATTAGGTGTCACTTAAAAGGGAAGACGTTGGAAAACTCCAAAAAATATTTTAAATGAAAAAAAATTGTAAAGTTCAATAAATGAAAATAACCAAAATTATAATCTCCGGTTAGTTTATGTCTGAGGTGGATATACCAGTACTAGATAGAAGTAAATTAAATAGTAGGAGATAATAGGTGGGAAGTTAAAACCAAGATGTGGTAAGTTCGAATCTCCCTAAGAGTAAGGTGAGAAATTATTGGAGTGAAGGATGTTGGGGGTCTATTTGGAAACAGCCTTTCTATCCCAGGGTAGGGGTAAGATCTGCGTACACACTACCTTCCCAGATCCCACTAAGTGAGATTATACTGGTTGGTTGTTGTTATTGTTTGAGATAACAATTCATAAGACAAGGTTTCTTTTTTTCTTTTTTTCTTTTTTTTAATTTCGTTCAAAAGACAAGTTTACCCTGAAGAGTTTAAGCATCCAATTGCATTAATGTGATTTTTTTCATCTTATGTTTTTAACCAATAATATAATATATATATATATAAAAAAAACATTTTATTCAACAGCTTCTTTTTTATACAACTTGTGATATCTTCTTTTATGCATATTTTGGTTTTAATAATGTGTGCACTTATACCAAATCAACAGTGGAATGAGTCCATTAATGTTTTGTATATATAAAGTTATTCTTTATCTTTTAGCTTCACACAAAATATTTGTACCAGATCAATAGATGTAAAGTATATATGTTGCATATAATTTGTTATCACGTTAAATGATACAGTATAATTTTTTATTTTTATTTTATAACTTTTAAATTCAATTACTTATTTTAGTGTAGACACAAAATATGAAAAAATATTTAATGTGCTTCTAAAGCAGGCTTGTGGCAGAAGCAAATGGGGTTGAGCTGTAAGAGAGTAATTAGGGGAAAATGGAGTCATGGGGGTGACACTAACTCTAGTCCATCTATTCCAGCTCATTACTTGGGTGCTCTGTCTATTGCTATTTGGGTAATTATTCTTTTTAAATTATGATTCACTAATATCATGAATAATAATATCTGAACTATGTTATTTGGGTCGCACGGAAGCATGCTTCTTTATGTTATGGAAGAATTGAGCTTATTGCTGAAAGTCAACAATTGATTGTCAGATTTCATCCCACAATTAAAAAAAAATTCTTTCGGATTATCAACCTGATTTAGATTCGCATCGAATAAGCTCTCAGTAAATTGTTTGTTTTAGTGATTCACATTCGATATTTATAATTAAGTATATATGGATCTAAACTATCTAATTACGTCATTTGGTGATATTAGGTAAGTATATTCAACATACTCGTCATCTTATTTATTGATTTACTCGATTAAAACTACTCTAGGCCTAGGGAGTATAATTTTAAGTAAAAAGAAATGGAGTGTTTCTTAGCTAAACCAACTTATGTGTTTCTTTTATTAATTTCCTTTTCTTGAAAGAGTAATATTCCCTAAAAAGGGAAAAATTTAAAAGAAAAAATTTACTCCTCTTCACGCACAATATATATATATATATATATATAAAACCGACAATTCTATGAATCAATAAAATTCTATCGAAAAGTTTAAGGTCATATCGCACTTATTGAATTCTTTTGTCATCTAACTTTTATTCTTTAATTAGAATTCGACTTGTATATGCTATAAACCAAGTGCTAGAGCCTATAAACTAGCTAGCTTAGCTGAAATAAGTACTCATCAAAAAAAAAAAACACCGATAAAAATTATAATTTCAACATGTTGATGAAATAGGAGACCTCTTCCATAAGATCATGGCTTTTAAATAATCACTATAATTTCTTTTTTCATCTCTACATTTTAAAAGGCAAAAGTATAGTCAAATGCGTGAAGTTAAAGTCTTTCACAAAGCAATCCAACTAAGCCTAATGATTCACAAAGTCTCTCGTTAGTTTTTTGGGTATAAAGTTAAATGTTAACATTTCACTAAATTGACAAAAAAAGGATATTAATATAGTAATAATGATTTAAAAAAGGAATGTAAGATATTGTTGCCCTACAAATATTGTTTGATTTGCCACTCAAATTGTATCTTGTTTTGACACCCCCTAAAAAAAAACCAAAAGAAAAAATTGTATCTTGTTTTATTATGTTGTAATATTTTAACGAGTTTTGGACTATTTTCTTAATTAATAATCCATTTAAACATAACCAGGAAACAAATGAAACAACAACAATTACTAGCCAATAGTTAATGCTCAAATCAATGTAGAATTAAAATCTTAATTTTTATGATCTCAATATGTCCACTTGCTTTTTACGTCAACACAAATTATTAGTATAGTTAAATTTTTCAATAACAGTCGTGTTTATTTCGATATTTTTTAGATGTTATAGTGAAGAGCTATTAATTATAAAAAACTGCTATCAAACTGTATATGTAAAAATAATTCTGAAAAAAATAAAATAATGTATAAATAGAAATGAAAAACATAAACAAAATTTAATCCGAGTCCACAGTATTTCCTTAAGGAATTTAATCCCCTCCTAGTACCAAAGGTTGTGGATTATTTTCTCCCAGAATAAAATGAATTACACACTTGTGTAACGGTACTTCAAACCCCAGTGTTTCAACGAACACAGAGATCAGTGGCAAATCACGCTTATTGTTGCTTAGTAGTTAAAACAATACAGAAGAAAGAAGGAGAAGTCAGAAATTCGTATCGAAAATCTAAGAGAATGGACTGCAATTTACAGCCCCAATCTGTTGAATGAAGAGTTGTAACTCTTCAAAGGTCAGTTACGTAAAACGGCTATAACATAAATGGCCATTTATACAAATTAAAACAGGCAGAGGAAACGGTGTCCGTTACAAAAAATGAACGGGCAAAGTCAATGAAAAGGATAATTTGGATTATTAATTTTTCGTGGAAAACACGAACAATACTACGTTAATATTTACTATTAACAAGTAAATTTGGTCCAAAAACTTAATCAATCAATCGATAAATTTAACCAAATTCAAATCCAAATTCGAAGTCGAAGCTGAAGCCGAGCCGAGTCGAGCGAGCGACAACGACGATAGCGTGAGGCTTGCCTTCTTGTTAACTCTTTAAGAGCTACAAGAAGAGCAATTGTATATATACCCATCAAAAACCTTTTCCTCTTCCAATATGGGACAATGTCCCATTATCAACGGGGAAAACTTAAAATTTCACTTAAAATTTTTATTTTCCCTCCATTTCCCATTCACCCTATTTTAAGCTTATTTTAGCTTAAAACTCTCAGCAATCCCCCACATGAATGGGAGATGGCTATATCACGGAAATATGCATGAAATACTGTGTGATCGCAAGCAAGGATTAATCGCATCTGGATAAGTTGGTTTCTCTTTGAACTTTCCGTAGTGAACTTATGTCGGATATACTGAGTCAATCGGTATATTTGACATCTTTGAACCATCGAACTTTGGTGTATACCTAAACAACCATAAGTCACACAACCAACCCTTAACCGTATTTGATTCTTATTGTTGTATTCGTTTCAGCCATGAACATCGCCTGGTTTCATAAGTGCATAGAGAACTGGCCTTACAAAATTCTCGTTGAAGCGGCTAACACTTCACACTTACATATGTGATTCCTGAACGTTTCATCCGTAGATATACTATTTGATATACCCCGTATCAAATTTAGAAATTATTAAAAAAGCCTTAATATTTTATCCTTGATACTGAAATTTGTCTCATCACGAGAATGGACCAAAATTTTAGTTGACAATGTTGAACCATCATTAATGACTTTGTTGATCTCCTTGACCTAGATCTCCAGCCTTCTAGGTAGAGTTACCGCCACAATGACTTGTTCTCGGTCATAGTCCCATTCCCCTTGATGATTTCTCAACTACCTCTCTAGTTAGACCTTTTGTAAATAGATCAAACACATTATCACTTGAATTTACGTTGTCAATCGTGATAATTCCTCTAGAGAATAGTTGACTAACGATTTTATGTCTTCGTCGTATATGACGAGATTTATCGTTATACAGAACTCTCCCAACCCTTCCAATTGTCGCTTGACTATCGCAATGTATGCATATTGGTACTAACGGTTTGGGCCAAAATAGAATTTCTTCCAAGAAATTCCGGAGCCATTCAGTTTCTTCAACTACTTTATCTAAGGCTATGAACTCAACCTCCATTGTAGAGCGAGCAATACAAGTTTGTTTGGATGATTTCCAAGATACCGCTCCTCCACCAATAGTGAATACATATCCACTTGTGAACTTCGAATCAGCTGAACTGGTGATCCAATTTGTATCACAGTATCCCTCAATCACCGCATGATATTTACTGTACTTCAAAGCAAAGTCCTGGGTATATTCTAAATATCTCAAAACTCGTTTCATTGCCATCCAATGAGGTTGACCTGGATTGCTCGTGTATCAACTCAATTTACTTATAGCACAAGCTATATCTGGTCTTGTACAATTAAAGATATACATGAAGCATCCCAACATACGAGATTGTGATAATGCCAGATCTTGAGGAGTCTTATGGATCTTAATCCCCAGAATTAAATTAGCAACTCCCAAGTCCTTCATACCAAACTTGCTAGTTAGCATACGCTTAGTCGTATTTATGTTGGCAATGTCATTACTCATTATCAGCATATCATCTACATATAAGCAAATAATGACTATGTGATTTGGAACATTTTTAATGTACACACATTTATCACATTCATTTATATTAAAACCATTTGACAATAATGTTTGGTCAAATCTCGTATGTCATTGTTTGGGTGATTAAAGGGACTTATCAAGTCTACACACCTTGTTTTCTTTACCTGGAATCACAAACCCTTCAGATTTTTCTATGTAGATTTCTTCCTCCAAACCTCCATTAATAAGGTCATCTTAACGTCCATTTGATGAATTTCAAGACCATAAACTGCAGCTAACGCTACTAACACTCGTATGGACGTAATTCTTATAACCGGAGAGTATGTATCAAAGTAGTCAAGGCCTTCTCGTTGTCTATACCCTTTGACTACAAGTCTTGCCTTAAATTTATCAATAGTATCATCATCTTTCATCTTTCTCTTAAAATCCATTTAGAACCAACAACTTATTTGCAGGAGGAAGATCAACCAATTTCCATGTACGGTTGTTCAATATGGATTCTATTTCACTATTAACTGCCTCTCTCCAAAATAATGATTTCGAAGAAGACATAGCTTCTTTAAATATTCGAGGCTCATTTTCCAATAAGAAAGTCACAAAATCTGGTCCAAATGAAGTAGACATTCTTTGACGTTTACTACGTCTTGGATCCTCCTGATTAAATGTACTTTCTTTTGTTTCTTCCCGGGGTCGTTTAGATCCTTCACCAATTAACTCATATTCCTTTTTATATGGATATATATTTTTAAAAAAATCAACGTTATTTGATTCTATAACCGTATTATTATGAATGTCGAGATTTTCTAATTTATGAACCAGAAATCGAGATGCTTTACTATTTGTCGCATATCCTATGAAAACACAATCAAGGGTTTTCGGTCCCATTTTTACCTTTTTGGATTTAGGAACTTGCACGTTTTCCAAACACCCCCACACTTTAAAATAATTCAAATTGAGCCCTTTCCATTTTTCATATGGAATGGATTGTATTTTTCTATGGGGTACTCGATTTAGTATCCGGTTAGCCGTAAAAATAGCTTTCCCCCACAAGTTCTGTGGCAAATAAGAACTTATCGACAATGCGTTCGTCATTTCTTTTAATGAACCATTATTTCTTTCCGCAATCCCATTGGATTGGGGCATGTAAGGGGTCGTTGTTTGATGAACAATTTTATATTCTAAACATATTTCTTCAAAAGGATATTCATATTCACCACCCCTATCACTCCTTTTATTTTTATTTTTCTTGTTAAGTTGCGCTTCAACTTTATTTTTGTATTGTCATAATGCGCCTATTGCTTCATCTTCACTATTAAGTAAGTAAACATAGCAATATCGAGTACTGTCATTAATAAAATTTATGAAATACTTCTTTCCACCGCGAGATGGTATTGATTTCATGTCGCAAATATCTTTGTAAATTAAGTCTAAAAGATTTAAATTCCTTTCAACTGACGTATAAGGATATTTAACATACTTAGATTCCACACATATTTGATATTTTAATTGTCGCATTCAAACTTAGTACTTCCAAGTTGATCATTTTTCGCAAGATTTTATAATTAACATGACCCAAACGTATATGCCATAAATCATTTGACTCGGGTAAGTAAGAAGAAGCTGAAATTTTATTATTATTCTCAACAACTATTACATTCAGCTTAAAAGACCCCCAGTGAGGTAATCTTTTCCTACAAATATCTCATTCTTACTTATTACAATCTTATCAGATACAAAGATACATTTAAACTTGTTCTTAACAAGAAGTCCACCAAAGACTAAGTTATTTCTAATATTGGGAACATGAAGGACGTCGTTCGGAGTCACCACCTTGTCAGAAGTCATTTTCAGAAATATCTTTCAATATCCTTCAATTTTAGTCGTTGCAGAATTTCACATAGAAAGCGTCTCTCTGGGTCCAACGGGAGCATATGTAGCAAACACATCTCTAACGGCACAAACATGGCGAGTGGCTCCAGAATCAATCCACCATCCTTAGGATTTCCCATCAGGTTGCATTCAGAAAGCGTAGCACACAAGTCATCAACATCTTCGTGCTTTTCAACCATGTTTGCTTGACCCTTCTTCTTGTCTTTCTTCGGAGCACGATAATCTGTAGATTTAGGTCCAGCTTTCCCACAGTTGTAGTAATTTTCGATGAACCGCTTCTTGCTTGGGTTGCTTTTCGGTCCAGAAGCCTGCTTCCTCTTTCTCTTATTTCGAGGAGTATCCTCAACAATATTTGCTCCCATTATTGTTGAGTTTTCACAGCCTCTCTTTTCAGCAGCTTTGTTGTCCTCTTCGATTCTCAATCGAACAAGAAGATCTTCAAGTGATATCTTATTGTGTTTGTGTTTTAAGCAGTTTTTGAAGTCCTTACACAAAGGAGGCAACTTCTCAATCATCGCTGCAACTTGGAATGCTTCATTGATGACAAGACCTTCAATGAAAATTCTATTGGTACATATAATTAAATTAATACTTTCAACATCAGTATTAATTCGATTTATACCTTCAGTAAAGAGATCATGAATAATCACTTGCAATTCCTGGACTTGGATAACAACAGACTTGCTATCTACCATTTTGTACTCCAAAAATTTAGCGGCAACGAATTTCTTCAACCCGACATCTTCAGTTTTATATTATCTTTCAAGCGCAATCCACAGTTCTTTTGACGTTTTCACACTATTGTAGACATTATATAGATCGTCCTCCAGTCCGCTAAGAATATAATTCTTGCACAGAAAATCAGAATGCTTCCACGCCTCAATCACGAAAAAGCGTTCATTCTCTAGAGTTTCATCGGGTAGAACGGGAATATATTTCTTAATGAACTTCTGTAGACTTAAAGTCGTCAAGTAGAAGAACATCTTTTTTTGCCACTGCTTGAAATCAATCCCGAAATTTTGTTCGGGTTTTTCTGCCAGTGCCAATGCCGGTGTTGTTCGGCTTATCGATGCATTGGCAGTCACCATAGGAACAGCTCGGTTCCCGTTGTCATTCGTCATCTCTGTAAAAGAATGACACAACCAAAAATCACATAGATTTTAGTCTCCGAAAATAGTGAAAATAACAAAATACCGAAAATAGTTAAATTTCTTAAGCTTGTTATCAAAATGTCTTTGTAAAAATAATTTTGGAGAATATAAAATAAAGTATAATCAGAAATAAAAAACAGAAATAAAATTTAATCTGAGCCCACTAAATTCACAGTATTTCCTTAAGGAATTTGATTCCCTCCTAGTACCCAAGGTTGTAGATTATTTTATCTGAGGATAAAATAAATTACACACTGGTGTAGCGGTTTTTCAAATTTCAGTGTTTCAGCGAACACAAAGATCAGTAGCAAATCACGCTTACTGTTGCTTAGTAGTTAAAATAATCCAGAAGAAAATAGGAGAAGTCAGAAATTCATATCGAAAATCTGATAGAATGGACTGCAATTTATAGCCCCAATCTGTTAAGTTCAAATGAAGAGATATAACTCTTCAGAGCTCAGTTACGTAAAACGGCCATGACATAAATGGCCATTTATGCAAATTAAAATCAGCAGAGGAAACGTTTTTTGTTACAAAAAACGGACGAGCACAGTCAATGAAACGGATAATTTGGATTAATCAATCAATTATTTGATCGAATCCGAAGCCGAAGCCGAAGCCGAAACCGATTGAGCGGCGACGACGGCGGCGCGAGGCTTGCCTTATTCTTAACTCTTTAGGAGCTACAAGAAGAACAATTGTATATATACCCATCAAAAACGTTTTCCTCTTCCAATATGGGACAATGTCCCACTGTGAAGGGAGAAACTTAAAATATTATCTGAAAATTTAATTTTTCATTCACCATCTTTTAAATTTATTTTAGCGTAAAAACCTCAACAAAGACATATATTATAATATAATATAAAAATTAATGTCGAGATAAAAAAAATTAACTCTTAAAATAAATAATTATTATATAAAAATATTATTATAGAGAGGTATGATAGTAAGATGTTGGTTGTTTCATTGATCGTCAATCATATTCTTGATAGTTTAACATTACTTTTCTAATCTTAATTTTCTTTTTCACAAGCAATGCTGTTACTAGGTTAACGATATAAGGGAAATTTTTAGATCAAAAGTAAATTTTATGCCCAGTATTTTTTATTTCTATTATTAGTGGATTATCAGAAATAGAAATAGTTTTCTTAAAGAAATTAAAAAAAAGGGTGAAAAGGGGAAATTTATTAGTACCAATTTAGGTGGTGTAAATTAGATTTCAGGAAATCTAGGGTGTAATAAAGAGGACATATCTGTCGTTTTCAAGCAATTAAAAGGGTCATTTTCAACCACATGAGAAAAATGAAAGTTAAGGCATAAAAATAGCCGAACATCTGCATTGGATACACTACACAAAAGCCACTCTCGCATGAGTGCAAATTGATTTTTCTTTGGGAAAAAGTGAGGATGTAGATGTGGTGCTTCTTTTTAAGCATTTATTTAATTATTTCTCCAATATTTATATTAGTTCCCAAAAATTAGGCCATAAACTATACTCCCTCCGATCCAAAATAATTAATTTTTCAAATGTTTTTACATAGATTAAGAAATTTTTCCTTTTAGTATTAATTAACTATGAAATTAACCATATTAACCTTTACTATCTCACATAAATACTCTTAACACATATTCCAACACTATTTACTCCAAGGACAATGTAGGAAAAAAATAATTAAGTCATTCTTGAAATCTAGAAAAATTACTTATTTTGAACCGGAGGGAGTAATATAAGGTATTTGTTTAATTATGTTCACCGAAAAACAAAGGAACAAGTTTGACCTGACAAATTTTCACTAATTATTTCAATTAATAAAAGTTATTCTCCTATGTTTTTTTTTTCACTTTCTCCTACTAATAAGTGATTTGACAAATCTTGGAGGGAGTCTTGACCTAATAATAAATGTTTTCTGTAATAAAATATTTACACACAATATAGGTCACCAGTAAAGTTGTCATAGAGCAAAGGTAAATGTGTTCTCGTATGTCTTATAGATCATGAGTTTGAGCGATAGAAACAACCACTAATATTTGCATTAGAATAGACTATATATATTATACCCTTGAAGCACGGTTCTTCATCGAACCCTACAAATTTTGTCATGACTAGGGGTATTCAAACCGAACAGGAAAATTGCACCAAACCGAAAAATCAAACCAAACCGATTAAAAAACCCGACTAGGTTTGGTTTGACTTGGTTGGTATTGAGTAAAAAAATTCGAACCAAACCGACATATAAATATATAAATTTTATTTATATTTTTAAAACTTTATAGTGAATTTTCTTTAGAAAATATTGAAATATTTGGAATCCTCTCATGTATTAACCTTGAAAGCGTAAATTAACGAAAAATTATTGTTAGACGACTAAGAAAATAACTATCACGTGTTATTAAAAAAATTCTCCCATAAAAATATTTTAACAGATCATATGTTTGTCAATTTTTTTTCCATATTTACTAAACATATATTCACCTATCAAAGTTTTATCTATAATTTTAATAAAGTAAGATTTAAATAAGATTCATGTAACAAAAAAACTCGAAAACCTGAAAAATCCGACAAAATCGAACCAATCCAAACCGATATAGTTGGTTTGGTTAGGTTTTGACAAAATTCGAACCAACCTGATCCATGTACACGCCCAGTGACGACTATGATACTTCAATGTTCTCATTTATATGATTGATCTAGACCTAATTATAACAATTGGACCACACCACAAAAAACAGCAGTAATGAGAAATGAGTAGCTCCTTATTGTGGATACGTGACATCCAGGAAATATGCAAAAAGGAATTACAAGCCCATCAATAATTATTTTTCGATTACTTTTGGATTTTCCAAATTTGGACAATTTTTATCTTCGTAGTCACTGGTTGATATTAAACCTTGTTTGGAAGGTTTTAATGACTATTAATACCAAGCTTAATTTCTTAAATATTGAGGTGTCCAAACGTAATCTAGCTAGAGACCATGTTTCAAGATTTGGTTATAAGTCAAGTAATTTTTAAGGATTAAAAAGGAAAAAAGTAAAACTATGTAGAGAAAAAAATCTGCGTGATTTTTGCCAATTCTTTAATTTCTGTAACAGTAATGTTCATAAAGTTTGGAACTACTGTGCTCAACCAAAGGTAAATTCAAATCAATACTCAAATAATAAGGGTTAATTTTGAATCTTTATTCTCGAAAACTTGAGATTCATTTTCTTAACCAGCATCTTTCTCAGTTAGAGCTCGTCAGACTGAGTTTGTCTAGTATTATTTATATCTCATGTTTGATTTTTGATTTATTACATAATGAGTAAATTATTCAATGCGCACCTGAATAATAGCGACCGTGGGTTTGAGGAGAAATTTTCTTAAACAAAATATATAAATGAATCAAAAGTATAGAGGATGACAATATCGAGTAATTTCAAGTAGTATAGGAATAAACTTGAGCCTGTTCCTAACATTTAAATGTGTTGACCCTTATACATAAATTCAATTATTCTTTTCTTTTGGGGAACTGTGGTGTAGCCTCATAGGTAGAGAGTCCTATTCTGGCCAGATCAATTAATTATAGAATTGCAGAGTGTTGTGTTTGCAAAGATGGCCATTGTATTCAGCTGTAGTACTATTATTATGTCAGCTGATGGATCTAACTTTACCTTCATTCTCTGCACAGAAAAAAAAGTTTACCCCGGACGCTCCTCCTCACCTTTTTCTTTCTTTAACCTTCTAATTACTGTGTATTTCCCCACAAGTACTAGGTACAGTGATTCACCGTTATGGTAACTTTTTCACAAATAAATCAATTAAAATAAATGGGACAAAAAAATAGAGATGACTTCCGAAACCTCAATACCAACTTTTTGGACTCAAAATATGTTTCTACAGTGTACAAACAAAATAACTTTTCAATATAAAATGCAGTATTATATGCGTCTTACTTTAACAGAATTTTAACTGTTAAAGTAAAGCAAAGTATAATACCGCATTTTATATATAGCGCAGTATTATACCGCGTTTTACTTCTTTTTGGACCTACCAATCAGTGTATTGCGGTTAACTGGGTGCATATGCATCTATACCCGTTTTATGTATCACGTTTTAACTTATGCCTGATTTGCAAAAAGAAATTGCTAGCGTACCCGCTTTTTCGCATAACTTCAGCATACGAGGCTGAAGTAGCAAAGGCAATCACGCAAAACTTCAGCATTCTAGTAGTCGAGCCTGAAGTTCAGCTCTAGAACTGAAGTTTTTGTTTTGTAACTAGCGAACTTCGGCGCTAGAGCTGAAGTTTTTGTTTGTAACTGGCGAGTTTTTATTTTGTAACTGGGGCTGAAGTTTTTGTTTTTGTAACTGGGGAACTTCAGCTCTAAAGCTGAAGTTTTATTTTATAACTGGGGAACTTTAGCTATAGAGCTGAAGTTATTGTTTGTAACTCGCGAACTTCAGTCTTCTTAGAGTTGAACTTCAACCTACTACATTGTGAATGCTCCATATATCTTTTCAGCTTGTTGGAAAGTTTGTCTCTTATTTATGTCTTTTTCTTTTTCAGTATACTATTTTATCAATTATTTCTTGCAAACTGAAAATTGTGGTTGAATAAGTCATTAGCTGTGAAGAACTGAGTTGGACGAATTGAGGCAAAATGCGGAATCCTTCAAGCTTCAAAAACCAAACATTGAAAATTCTTTTGTGAATGGTCAATGATTATGCTTAATTATCTCTCTGAAGGTGGAGGTGGATACGAAGGCACAACATCCAAACTCAAAATCCTTCTCAATCCAATTAGTCTCTCAACCTAATCTACCGGGAGAAGACAAGAAAAAAGGTGAAAAGCTTTGAATTTTTTCTAATAGAATTATCGGATTAAGGGCGGATATAACTTTGAGGAGGAGAAGGAGGAAAAGGGGGGGGGGGGGGGCTAAAGTTGTTTAAAAAGTGGGTGCAAGTTAAAAGTTTTTAAAAAAATGGGTATAGGTTAAATGGGGACAACCAAATAGGGCGCCCCATGCAATTTTTACGGTTAACTGACATAACAATAATTCAAATATATAAAGCGCGGTATCATACCACATTATACATAAAAAATTCTGCCCCTCCCCCCTCCCCCCCCAAGCTAGGACTTGCTTTATATAAAGGCGTTAGGATTTTATGTAAATACATTCAAAAAATATTCTAACTTCCGTACATACTTTTCTTCTTGTTATGAAATATTTTTTTTATAATGTCTGAAGAACCAAAATAAGGGTTTCATTATATTGGAGGAGTGAGGTTGTAATGGAGAATAACTCTGTGAGGTATACTTTATCTCCACAGTGTCATGTTAAATTGTCGCTTACAATGGAGTACGATAAATTGGTATATTTGATGTAAAAGAATGAGTGTGAGAAAGCGCTCGGTGAACCTTAAAGTAATCGGTAGATTTCCGTATTCTGTGACTCCGCAGGGGTTTATTTATTATTCTGAGTTTAATATCGACGATGATAAAACTCTTAGAGATTTTTTGCGGATTCTGGATGAATAAAAGAAATTTATTGTAATAAAATTATTGGAAATGTACGTCAAGGTTGAAGACGTTCCCAATAATAAGGTTGTGCATAATAAGTATAGCCCCCAATCATCGGGTGGTTATTCTGGACCAGTTTTTGCCAGACAGATTCCCGATGAAAGAGTTAGCCTTGATTTAAACTTATCACCAGCAGCGAATGAGCAACGAGGAAATAATTTTTTAACTTTACATAATCCACAAGACGACTGGTAAACTTCAATATTTCTACGCTTTAGCGTTATTTATTTTATGTTGAATTGGATTTGTATTAACACTCATATTTTTCACATGTGGTACCGTCCGGATATGAATTTTACAAGTTATGATCCCGCTGCTAGTTGGAATATGCGTAGTTCTGGCGTATCGGATCACAGTGGTCCATCCTGGAGTCATCACCAACAAAAAAATATCCATCATGGAATGTCAACACAGTACGACTTGTAAGTGAAGTGATATAACTATATGTAAAGTATTTATCAATTTGATTATACTATCATTTTGTTCTTTTTGTGCAGTAAAAATGAGCAACTTGATGTTCCTGACCTAACACAGTTGCCCGTAGACGTATTGACTCGTGATTTGGCAGATGCGCATAATAGTGATTATGACTACAATGTCAATGAGTCTGGAGATGACACACCCTTCCCTGATGGGGGTGACGATGGGGAGGAAGTGAATGTCGAACCTGAGCTGACGAGGGAGCATGCTTTTCCACCTCCCGTTAGACCAAGAGTGTGCGAGTCTCACATGTCGTTTTATGAGCGAAATATTCCCTACCTTGATAATTTGCCAAGCATACCAGATGTGGATGCCTTCATAAGGGATGTTGATGTATTTCGATCAGCAATGTAGGATGAGTCTAGACTAACAGTGATGGCAAAGGGCATGTATTTTTTCGATAAAGTTTGCCTAATCAAGGATGTAAAATCTACAGCGTAAGAGAGTGCCCTGAGATGATGGTAAGGGAGTCAACTCCGAAAGTATACAAGGTTGTATGCCGTAGAGACTTTATGGGTTGTAACTAGATGTTGCGTGCCAGCAAGAAGAAATCAGAGTTGTGGAAAGTGGGTAAATATATTCGCACCCACATATGTGAAATGGACATATTTAATTACAATCACTTCAACTTGGATGTAGACTTGATTTCTCTTGTGTTAATTCTATTCTTGAAAGTGTCCAATATGTTCAAGATCAAAAAGTGTATTACAATCGTCCACTAGGACTTGGGTGTACTATAACCAAAAGAAAGGCATATCTCGGGCGCAAATGTGCTTTTGAAATTACTTATGATGACTGGGATAAGTCATTTTCATCTCTACCCAGGTACATGAATGCACTGAAACACTTTAACCCCGGGACTTTTGTTGAATGGAGGCATAAGCGGAGTCCGGGAAGAACGAAATATATTTTCAACTACGTGTTCTGGTCATTTAAACCAGCTGTTGATACCCAATTTTTCTCTGTATATATTTTTTTATGAAAATACTCTCAAAATAGCACATGTGTGCATATATAAGCATGTCAAAATATCTTATATTTTTTCCTTAATTTTTTTTAAAAAATTTAAACCAATTTATTTTCCTATTTTATTCATAAAAAACCAATAATAATTACCAAATTATCATTTTTTGGTGATTTATTTATTGAATTCTCATATTCATACTAAAATATAGCTGAGATAATTTTTTCATATTTTTTCAAATTAATTGATATTTTTTAAGCTAAATTGCATATAATTACAATATTAGCCCCTTTTAAGATTTAATTACGTTTACATTTATAAAATTAAATCTAGTATTTTTAAATTGATAATTGTAAATTATAAACCATTTTAACACTTTTAATTTATTTCCAGAATTTAATTTACTATTTTCTTATAAAATAAATGGGGAAAATGACTATTTAAAATCTAGCTAGATTTCATTTCAATTGTAGCCTAATTCTACCCCATTTTGAATCCCAATCCCTGGCCCAATTCCTACTCATACTCGAACCCAACCCAATTAAATCGACCGATACCCATATCGCCACCTAACCCCTTAATCCCAACCGTTGATCACTTAGATCAATGGCTCCCGTTCCTCCTTTCCTAATTAAACCCAAAAGACCCCCAAACTTCATTATTCATTATAAGTCGCCTCTGAAATCCCTCCTCTCCTAAATCCTCTCTACAACACCCCCAAACCCCTTCGTTATTCACTATACGCCGCCTCTAAAATCCCTCATCTCCCAAATCCTCTATACAACACCCTCAAACCCTATCCGCCGCCACCCTATCCGCCCTAACCTATGTCCTTCAAAGGTCATTGGAGACCTGTGCCAGCCTTCCATGGCTCCTTTGTGTTTGTCCTTATGGTTTTAAGGCCACACTATGAAGAACTCTGGTCCAGCCTTTGTTCGATTTTAGTTCATGGCCCTTCTCCGGTCATCTTTGACTCTCCTGGTTAGATCAATAGCTTTCAAGGCCTTCTTCGTTGATTTTGTGTTCTTCTGAAACCCTAATCTTTAAGGTTCTTTTGATTTATTTCAGACCTGCTTCAGACCTATGCTTGCTATGAACTTCTAAGCATTTTCTCGAAGTTCATTAAAACTTTGTTTTCAAAACTCTGTATATTTTCAGATTAGGGTTTTTCCATTAAGTTATTTCAAATCTCTTCTCTGATTTTTTTTGAAATGTCTTGCTATGTTTGCTCGTATCGTTCTTCTATCTGAGTTTGCATGATAAAAGCCCTAATTTCTTTTGATGTTTGTTAGACTAATGCTTTTATAGTTGAGTTTTGTTTGATTTGTTTGTTTATCATCTTTTAAACACTACTATTGTTGAAAAAACCTATGTTTTTGGATCTGAAACGGTCCGTTTAAATACTTGACTCGATTTGAAGTTCCTTGTCTCAGAACCCCTTTCTCCTTTATGTGATTCCTATGATTGAAACCTTAATTTTTTCAAAGGGGTTTCCTTACTTGCTGCTGTGAGACCTTCGCAAGCTTTTGATATTCTATGTTTTCTTCACTCATGATTCAATGTGACTTGACCTACTGGACTATTATGTTTCGAATGTTGCTATCTACTGAAGTTTGTGCTACTATTGTGTGCTATTTCTTTTGCCAATAGGCTTGGCCTCACATGTATAGTGTTTGTGTACTCTATTTATATGCTGAGATTCCCTTTTTGATTGATCTTCAATCTTGTGACTGATTTCAAACTTATCTTTTGTGAAAATATGATTTCACTCGCCTGCAAAGGTTAATTGATTCCTTTCCTTCTTTTGCCTTACTGAATCCCTTCCCAAAATAAATATGTTTATGTACTTAGACTTGACTACTTACTCAATTGTTTTACTACTTCTTTTAAGGCAACTATCAACCTGCTTACAAATTAATTTCTTTCCTTAGTTTGAACCTGCCACTGCCCGTTAAGCAACTGATCCCTTAATTAAAGGCAATCACTTGTATAATTGATTATGAATTGTGATTGTTTCCGTATTTGTAGCTTATTACTTCTTTTTTACTCATTTTCAAAAAAGCTATAAATACCCTGTACTTCTCCTATTTCAAAACACGAACTACTGGAGTTTAGAATATACAATTCACTCTAAAAACTCTCTTTCTCTCTTGGGTCTGTTATTACTTCTGTTGCTGCCTTACCTAGCCGGCTGAAAGTCAATGCTAGGCTATGGGAAATTTGCTTACTTTCTTTCTGCATTTTGCCTCTCTATTGGTATGTATTGATTAATCTTCAGCATCAACAAAAACATGTTTATTTACTATTTCCTTTACTCTTGCATGTTCCCCCTGCTTGTGTTTAATCGAATTTCATTCCTAAGCATGTTATAATCTGCCCTTTTTATCTTTTTCTGAATTTATGTTTCCCTTATGTATGAACTCTATTAGTAACTTATGAATCCCAAACCCTATATCCCCTATGTGTTTGGTATCTTTAGTTAGTTTGGGGCATGACAACATTAGACATTGTTGTGCATGACCCAAACTTGATTCCTTGGGATCATAACCTCTATGTATTGTGTGTTTTGGCTGGTTTATGGGCATTCCAGCTTCACTTATTGCTGTGCATGTCCAGACTTGATCCCTATCGGGGTCACATGCCATCTGCAATGTATTCCCACACCCCTACCCCTTGTGCACTTGCTGATACTGCATAATTTTAGCTAATGTTCTTCAAACCACCCTTATCCCTTACTGCTCTTAATCTAGTTTTTAAACAGCTTTCTGCTCCTGCACTTCCACTCTACTCTTAGACTTAGGTTCTTCCGCTCTTGTGTGAGCCCTGCGTTGGACCCATGAGCTCCCTCTGAACTTGGACACATAAGGGCTGATCTTTTCCACTGCACTCATCTCCATTTGGTTATGCAACTTGGGTATGAGCACTGCCCGGGGTCCTCTTGAGACCCTTAGGGAACATTGACACACTAAAGTCTGAGAAAGGATTTGAAACAATGGCATCTTAAGGCATTTTATTCCATAGCTCAGGGAGAAACCAAGAATCAAGCTTCCTCTGGTTGTATTTTTATGTATTTTTTATGTAATTCAGTATTCCTGGTTTGTAATAATCTGTAATAAATACTTGGGGCTGGCTAGTGAAAAAGTGTTGGGAAATTATGCATGTTCAAGGGTAGAAAACATGCATATAGGACTGCTTTTAATTCTGCGTATTCAAATTGCATTTAGAAATCATGTTTATAGGACTTGCTTTAAATCCTGCATGTTCAACTTCACCTCTAGATAACCTGCCTATAGGGATTATCCAAAATTCTGCATGTTGGTCACCATTTAGATATCATGTATTTTAGGACCCAACTGGTTATAATCTGGCATCATGTTTATAATGTTAAAATCGATATAATATATAGAAATCATGCCTATAGGAATTCCTAAGTAAAAACCTGCCTGCTTCCATTGTCTACTAGATATTATGCCTATAGGGTTTGACATTATTCATTTAGATACAATGTCTATAAAGGTTTAAAATCAGCAATCAGATACCATGTCTATAAGGGTCTAAAATAATGTAACGACCCGACCGGTCGTTTTGAGTACTAGCGCTCCGTTCAGCAGTCTGAGACTATGAACAACTTCATTTCAGGTAATGTGACTTGTACGTGTGGTCAGAATTGAATTTCGGAAAGTCCAGAGTTGATTTGGAAGGATAATTCTTGTTTCGGAAGCTTAAAGTTGAAAGAATGAACTAGGATTGGAATTTTGAGTAAAAGACCTTGCAATCGGGATCTGAAGGCACCAGCAGGTTCGTATGATGATTTCGGACTTGGTCGTATGCCCGGATCGGGTTTTGGATGACCCGGGAGCATTTTGGAGCCCATTCTGGAAGTTGGCATTCTGGAAGAAATTTAATAAGTTTGATTTGAAGTTCATTTCGGTGTTATCGATGTTCACTTGGAATTCCGAGATTGGGAGTAGCTCCGTATGGTGATTCTGGAGTTGGAAGCACGATCGGAAGTGAATTCGGAGGTCCGTAGGTCATTTTGAAGCCATTTGGCTAAAGATAAAAATTCGAAGGTTTTTTAGAAGTTTGACCAGAAGTGGACTTTTTGATATCAAGGTCGGAATCCGATTCTGGAAGTTGGAGTAGGTCCGTAATGTCAAATATGACTTGTGTCCAAAATTTGAGGTCAATCGGACATGATTTGATAGGTTTAAACATCGGAAGTAGAAGTTGGAAAGTTCAAAGTTCATAAAGCTTGAATCGGGGTGAAATTCGTGGTTTTAGCATTGTTTGATATGATTTGAGGCCTCGAGCAAGTCCGTAACGTGTTTTGGGATTGGTTGGTAGGTTTGGTTGAGGTCCCGGGGGCCTCGGTGGATTCCGGATGGTTAACGAATCGAATTTGGAGTTGAAGAAAAGCTGAGGCAGCTGATATCTAGTATTTCCATACCTGCGAAGATTTGGCCGCAGGTGCAGAGCCGCAGAAGCGGCCAGGAAGACCGCAGATGCGGATTTTGGTGAGGGGAGTTGGGATCGCGGATGCTGTCAGGGAGCCGCAGATGCAGGACCGCACATACAGAAAAGGAAGCGCAGAAGCGGAAGCTGGGCAACTTGGGAAGGGGCTGCAGAAGCGGCGTTTTAACCGCATTAACGGAAATAATTCCCAGAAACGGAAATGACTGGAGCAGTGAGGTCTTTAAAATTCCCATTTTTCTTCCATTTGAGTTGATGGGGAGCAACTTTGAGGCTCCATTTTCCTCACTTGTCACGAGGTAAGTAATTTATGCTAGCTTTGAGTTAAATACATGGTTTATACATGGATTTGGTCATGAAAATTGTAGAAAAACTTGGGGTTTGAGGGAAGACCTAGAAAATTAGTGTTCTTGAATTTTGATCACGGTTTTGAGTAGGGAAGTAAGAGAAAATCATATATTTGAGTTCGTTAGTTCATGGTTAAACATTATCTTCGAGATATCGGATTCCGGGCACGTGGGCCCAAGGGCATTTTTGTCTACTTTTCGTTCAGAGTTAGGAATTGTTAAAAATTGGGTTGTAAAGTTTGATTGAGCATATATTACTGGATTTGTATAATCATAGGCTAGTTTTGGAGCATTGTGCGTTGGTACAAGTCTTCGGAGGAATGTAGAATGCCGGTTATGAGACTTCGGAGCGAGGTGAGTCTCCTTTCTAACCTTGTAAGAGGGAATTGTCCCCATAGGTGAAATAATTGATTATGTGCTCCTATTTGCGGGGGCTACATACACACGAGGTGACGAGAGTCCGCGCGTAGCTACTATTATGCTATTTTCCGGGTAGTTAGGACCCAAAAACATGTTATACTTGAATTATTTATGAACCCATTGAAAGCTTGAATTTCTTAAATTACGTTGAATTAGTAAGTGAATTACTAAAAGGATTAAACTTCATTTCTTAAAATTTGTTAAATGAGAATTGGTTTTATTTGGATAAATATTCCCCGATAAGTTCTTAATTGACTGATTGAGCATGTATCCTTATATGTACCTGCATCGCATGTATGATTTGCGAGTAGGGTGTGTTTTTATTTATGGAACGGGCCGAACGCCTCGGCAGATTAAATAGATGCATCAATGGTTCGTGCCTTTCGACCCTGGGCAGTGCACAATTTACATTTCTATTGGATCGGGTCGTCGCCTCGGTGTGATTTGCGCATGTTATTTGTTGCTTGAGAATTTTTAAACGTGAAATTGCCCTTCATGGCCTGATATAAATTGATAAGATAATGAAGAGTAAACCTTGAAAATCCTTGATTAATTGTTGAAGGTGTTTACCTATTTTTCTAGCTTCGTGAATTAGAATTACTACATAAATCCATGATTTCCTCACATATTAGTATATTGTTAGTTGACCTCTAGTAAGAGTCGAAGTTGACCATCTCCTCTCTACCTCTTCGAGATTAGACGGAATACTCATTGAGTAAACGTTGATTATGTACTCATACTACACTTCTGTGCATTTTTGTTGCACATGTATATGTACCTCTAGCAGCCTACTGGGCGTAGCAGCGGCGGATGATTCTGGGACTTGGTGAGTTGCATTATTCGAGGCGACCCGCAGCTAGTGTAGTCCCTTTCAGCACTTTGTATTTATTTCCTGTCCACTGTATTTCGGACTGAGGTTGTATTTTATTTCCCTATCAGTAGATGTCCATGCACTTGTGACACCGGGTTCTGGGAGGATTTTGGATTATTCAGTATTAAGTCATTTATTGACTTTAATTTCATTTTTTTAGTAAAATCTTTATTGTTTAACATTCTTCGTATAAGAAAAACATTTTTCGCAAGTACTAAAACTGGAATTTAATTATGTATTCTTGGTTGGCTTGCCTGACAGCGGTGTCCGGCTCCACCACGACCCTTAATGGATTTTGGGTCGTGACAATATGGTATTTAGAGCACTAGGTTCTCGTTGGTCTCACGAGTCATGAGAAAGTCTAGTAGAGTCTCGCGGATCGGTACAGAGACGTCTGTACTTATCCTCGGGAGGCTACAGGGCTGTCAGGAATACTTCCCTTCTTGATTTCCTTATCATATGGTTCAATTCCTTTGAGGCTTATGCCTTTGTTTTCTTCCTACTCAATCTTACGTAAGCGCTTGTTATAAATCAAAAATTGAAGGATTGTAATGGCACTACAAATGTGGTGCGGGATGATTATCCGGTATAGTTGATTGGACTATTATAGTCGCCTTACGGAAGGATGTTCTGTTGTTTCGGCTCAGTAGCGGTACTTTTGAGAGCTCTGATGTTAGGCACAAGTTGCCATGATGCTTATGAACGAATGTTACACAGTAGTGATATGATGGTAGGATGATTGCCTACGTGTCGGGGCAGTGAATGACTTGAAGGAAAGTTTACTCGGTACATAATCAAGAGATTCAGTATTTTATTCCCGGGAGGGAAAGGCAATAGAACTAAGGATGGTCAGATATAGAGTGATGGAAGTAATGAGACTTGTTAATTACAAGCGTGGTGGAGTTTTCTCCTATGATGGGGTACTGTTGTCCTAGTTGGACGTATTAAGTTTGTCGGTGTTATGATCTTCTACAATCCGCCTTTGGGGCAGGACATCGAGAAATAGTATTGGAGATGCAACTATCAGATATCGCAGGGTGCAGTGGTTTTGGATTGAATCAGTATTTCAAATGTGGCAGTTCGAGAAAGATGACCTTCGAAAAAGTTTTGAGTTAGTAGCAAATTGTGGATTCAAGTACTATGAAGATAAATTTTAATAAGACAACAACTGAGCAACAAAAGATGAGAAGGACATATGGGAAGTGTTAGGTGGAGTTTTACACTTCTGAAGGGCCAGGCTTAGGGAGCGCAGGCCGAGTGGATGATTAAAGACGTGAGTTTGCCCAAAGTGGGAGATCAACAGAGCTGCGTAGGGGCTTGGTAATGAGATGACTATGCACCTTAAGGGAGTCTGGAACTATTTGAGAATATTGGTTCTTGGTTATTAGGGTCTACGAATCTAATTTGAAGTAGGGATTCTTGTGTGGCCGGAGATTTAATATAACGAAAAGGAGCCACTTAAATGAAGAAGGATGTAGCATGAATTGAATTGAAGGGAAGTTGTCACGCACTTAAATGATGTCCACGAGGGGTAAATGGACCTGTGTAGCTGGAGAGTGAGCTCAAACTCAGGAAGGGTCATTGACGTCGAAGTGATCGTACCCCCGTGCAGCGGCATTGGAAGATGCCAGGGAAAGCTTTCTATAGGTGGGTTACCCAAGTGAGCAGGTTAGCAGTCACGTGGTTGGCGAGGCTCTTGCAAAGAATTTTATCGGTTATGTATTAGGGAGATTGGTCGTGCAAATGCAATGGGTGAATCAGAGTATAAAAGAATGGGGATTGCGGAATGAGTCCAAGAATTTATGAGGTTTATCGTGCAAGGTTATATCGATGAAAGCTGGGGAATCTTGGTGAATTCTAGGGTTGTGAAATAATGGCTTCATGCTAAGTGGGAGTGTCCCACCGCTTATGATTGGGTTGCATGGTTAACTACTTGTGAGATTTTTGGCTATTAGCATATCGACGGGCTGTTTCAGATATGGAAAGGACCATAAATGGTAATTTAAGTAAATGAAGTATTAAAGATGGGCTATCGTTGGCCCTATTAGCCCATGTTCAGACTTGGGGAAAGATTCAGGATTTTGCCTTGTATAGATGCGGGTTCCCAAGGAAGTGATTCGGCGGGTTCTTCGCCAAGAGGGTATTAATGTGATGGAAGACTCATGGAGTTGACTATATTCGGGGCCAAGTCAGAGCGGGTGGCTCTCAGCAATGGTCCTAGGGGAACTCAAAAGATAAAGTGTGGTACCTAATAATTTCGAGTCTATATGTGCAGTTAAGAATAAAGCTTTGTAGTAGCTTATGAGAAGGTGCCCAGAATGTTCTATGACATGTTAACTTGCGGTATAGCATTTGAGAGATATAAAACAGTTCGTGGGATTTGAGACAACATGGTCTCGTGATTCGAGGCCACTCGAGATGAGAGCAGATGGAGTATGTTATATGTTGAATGGAATTCGTATTATTTCTAAGGTAAGTGGGGTGAATTGAAAGAATATAGGTTGGTTAGCCATGCATGTTGGTGGTAGAGATTAGCTCTTTCAGCGTGATTAAGTTATGTAAGTGATTTGTTACGGTGCACATGAGGATTGTCAGCCGCCGTAATTGATATTATTCTGAAGCATTCTACTGTTATGGCTTGTTATGTGGAAGCAGATTCCGGAAGGGATATAGTGGATTAGAACACTACTTAGATGTTCGCATGTTCTACGGTTATGAGTATTCGCCTGTGTGTTGTTGTGATTCTCCTAAAGTGAGTTAAATGAAAAGCTTTGATATGATGAAGTATTAATCTATTAGCAATTCCAGAATTATGACGAAGAATCGTGTCCCACTGTTCATGGGCATGTCGGGAGCAGCGAGTAATATAAAATTTGAAACGAGAATCAAAGTTGCAATTCGGTGTGGACAAAGATGTCACGAGCTCGGATGAGCAGGAAAAGAGTTTTGGTATTTAAAGTAAGTTGGGATTATTTTCAGCGTCACCTGCGATTGGTGTTTTGTAAAGAGGGCTTGTATCATGGTTAATGATTCTTTATCGTTTTTCAGCGTTAGTGCGGTCAGTGGGTTGGAGGTAAGACCCAGTTAATTGTTATGGTAGATTGTGGTAGTGTGTTCTATAGGAAGATTGCATAAATGTGGCACGTAGCCACTTGATTGATTAAAGATCTAGACCAAGTATGAAGAATTGTGATAATATCGTTAAATTGAGAATGGATGCTTGGAGGGCACTCAGATTCTTAGTTGTGGATTATACTCCGGTTATGATGGTTGTTCTTGTGTGTTATGAGAAGAGGGAAATTAGTATGGACCTTTGAAAGGTTATTGGCTTAGTTTGATACGATCAGGATCGACTTGAGGTCGGTGGATGGATTTAAATGTGAATTTGGGCTCTATGTCAGGCCAGTCGTGTTCATTTCAGTAATGCGCTCCTTATGGAGTAGTCAGGGTGTTATTTCGTTGACAGATAATCCATGTAGTGATGCATTGCGCCGTGAGAGTCGTGAGACGGCTTGAGAAATCGCTTATGTGTTGAGGATCCGTGTAGAAAGGATGTATTATGAGCAGAATGACTCTTGAGATTCAGATCTTGTATCGCACCTCAGTTGTGCTCGCGTTTGTGGGTTATATCGTTATATGTCTCCCCAGAGAATGGTATTATACAGTTAGTGTGTTTATGACCGATATCCGGTATTTTGTTGTAATGAACAATTTAGCTCGACGTACATCTGCTTATGTGAGTTCTATGTGTGGATCGGGTGGCACGCCGCCATGGGTATGTTATTTAGATCGGGTTGCACGCCACTACAGTATGATGTTGAGTATAGTTTTCTATACGCTATTTTATATGCCTTGCTTCCTATTTTCTAAGGAAAGTCAGTATTAGTGCGTGAGTTAGGTAATTCCTTCCAGAGTTCGTTTTTCCTTTTGTATCGCGTTCAAGTTGGTGGCCTATTGGCGCATTGTGGTATCATATGAGACTTTTGATTATGTCTGGGGTGGCTTATTGCCTGAGCAGTTCGTATTGGATGAGACGAGATTTTGGATTTAGGATCAGTGCAATCTGAGTAAATGAAGTATATTAAGGGTGCAACGATCATAATTTAGCTCAGAATGAGGTATTGTTCCTTGTCAGGGTATAAACCCAATGAATTGTTGATTCGGCAGTTGGTTATGAATTTTTTCACATCTCTTCCGTTGTGGCGATATTGTAAAGATTAGATTAAGACCTGTGTATGTCATGGGTGTAATGGGAGCATCAGATTAGTAGGATTTCGACTAAGTTGATCAGAAAATGTTATTGGGATCCGGTGAGTAAAGTGATGCAAGGCGTGAATTAAGCTAAGGTATGTAGTCATGTTTGGGTACAACGTGTAGTAATTGATATGGTGATCATATGTTGGAAACAGGTCGGGCATAGAATTCCGGATGTTGGAATTGGGCTCTAAGGCCTATTTTGTTGAATAAAAGGGAATATCTTTGGAATTAATCGAGCTAATATGCTCAACTTAGTTGTGGTAGCATGGGAAGGTACATGAGAAGTTAAACAACGATTTCAGACCACTCCAGTGAAGTTCTCAGCACGTTCGAGGACGAACATATGTTTAAGTGGGAGAGAATGTAACGACCCGACCGGTTGTTTTAGTACTAGTGCTCCGTTCAACAATATGAGGCTATGAACAACTTCATTTCAGGTATTGTGATTTATACGTGTGGTCGGAATTGAATTTTGGGAAGTCCAGAGTTGATTTGGAAGGAAAATTCTTGTTTCGGAAGTTTAAAGTTGAAAGAATGAAATAGGATTAGAATTTTGAGTAAACGACCTCAGAATCGGGATCTGAAGGTTCCAGCGGGTTCGTATGATGATTTCGGACTTGGACGTATGCCCAGATCAGATTTTGGATGACCCGGGAGTGTTTTGGCACCTATTGTGGAAGTTGGCATTCTGGAAGAAATTTCATAAGTTTGGTTTGAAGTGCATTTCAGTGTTATCGATGTTCGTTTGGAATTTCGAGACTAGGAGTAGCTCCATATGGTGATTCTGGAGTTGGGAGCGTGATCGGAAGTGAATTCAGAGGTCCGTAGGTCATTTTGAAGCCATTTGGCTAAAGATAGAAATTCGAAGGTTTTTGAGAAGTTTGACCGGAAGTGGACTTTTTGATATCGGGATCGGAATCCGATTCCGGAAGTTGGAGTAGGTCCGTAATGTCAAATATGACTTGTGTGCAAAATTTGAGGTCAATCGGGCATGATTTGATAGGTTTAAACATCGGAGGTAGAAGTTGGAAAGTTCAAAGTTCATAAAGCTTGAATCGGGGTGAAATTCGTGGTTTTCGCGATCTTTGATATGATTTGAGGCATCGAGCAAGTCCGTAACGTGTTTTGGGATTGGTTGGTAGGTTTGATTGAGGTCCTGGGGGCCTCAGGTGGATTCCGGCTGGTTAACGGATCGAATTTGGAGTTGAAAAAAAGCTGAGGCAGCTGATATATGGTATTTCGGCAGCTGATAAATGGTATTTCCGCACCTGCGAAGATTTGGCCGCAGGTGCGGAGCCGCAGAAGTGGCCAGCAAGACCGCAGATGCGGATTTTGGTGAGGGGAGCTGGGACCGTAGATGCAGTCAGGGAGCCGCAGATGCTGTCAGGGAGCCGCAGATGCGGGACCGCACCTGCGAAAAAGGAAGCGTAGAAGCAGAAGCTGGGCGATATAGGAAGGAGCCGCAAAAGCGGCGTTTTAACCGCATAAGCGGAAATGACTGGAGCAGTGAGGTCTTTAAAATTCGGGGTTTAGTTCATTTCAACCCTATTTTTCTTCCATTTGAGTCGATGGGGAGCAACTTTGAGGCGCCATTTTCGTCACTTGTCATGAGGTAAGAAATTTATGATAGCTTTGAGTTAAATACAAGGTTTATACATGGATTTGGGCATGAAAATTGTAGGAAAACTTAGGGTTTGAGGGAAGACCTAAAAAATTAGTGTTCTTGAATTTTGATCACGATTTTGAGTATAGAAGTAAGAGAAAATCATATATTTGAGTTCGTGGGATCATGGGTAAACTTTATCTTCGAGAAATTTTAGATTCCGGGCACATGAGCCCAAGGGCATTTTTGTCAGCTTTTCGTTCGGGGTTAGGAATTGTTACAAATTGGGTTGTAAAGTTTGATTGAGCATATATTAATGGATTTGTATAATCATTGGCCAGTTTTGGAGTATTTTGCGTTGGTTCAAGTCTTCGGAGGAATGTAGAATGTCGGTTATGAGTCTTCGGAGCAAGGTGAGTCTCCTTTCTAATTTTGTAAGAAGGAATTATCCCCATAGGTGAAATAATTGATTATGTGCTCCTATTTGCGGGGGCTACATACGCACGAGGTGACGAGAGTCCGTGAGTAGGTGCTATTATACTATTGTACGGGGTAGTTAAAGCATGTTATACTTGGATTATTTATTAACCCATTGATAGTTTGAACTGCTTAAATCACATTGAATTAGTAAGTGAATTTCTAAAAGGATTAAACTTTATTTCTTAAAATTTTTTAAAGGAGAATTGGTTTTATTTGGATAAATATTCCCCGATAAGTTTTTAATTGACTGATTGAGCATGTATCCTTATGTGTACCTACGTCGCATGCATGATTCGCGAGCAGGGTATGTGTTTATTTATGGAACGGGCCGAACGCCTCGGGAGATTAAATAGATGCATCTATGGTTCGTGTAGTTCGACCCTTGGAAGTGCACAATTTACATTTCTATTGGATCGGGCCGTCGTCTCGGTGTGATTTGCGCATGTTATTTGTTGCTTGAGAATTTTTAAACGTGAAATTGCACTTCATGGCCTAATATAAATTGATAAGATAATGAAGAGTAAACCTTGAAAATCCTTGATTAATTGTTGAAGGTGTTTACCTATTTTTCCAGCTTCGTGAATTAGAATTACTACATAAATCCATGATTTCCTTACATTTTAGTATATTGTTAGTTGACCTCTAGTAAGAGTAGAAGTTGACCATCTCGTCTCTACCTCTTCGAGATTAGATAGGATACTCAATGAGTAAACGTTGATTACGTACTCATACTACACTTCTGTGCATTTTTGTTGCACATGTATATGTACCTCTAGCAGCCTACTGGGCGTAGCAGCGACGGATGATTCTGGGACTTGGTGAGTTGCATTATTCGAGGCGACCCGCATCTAGTGTAGTCCCTTTTAGCACTTTGTATTTATTTCCTGTCCACTGTATTTCGGATGGAGGTTGTATCTTTTAAAAGCATTATAACCCCCTTGTTTGAAAAATCAGCCTCTTAATTGCTATTTTAAACTTTGTTTACTTTCAAACCTTTATGTATTAAAATTCCCTCTTATTTGAGCCTTATCTGTTTATATGTTAATTGAATCAAATTCACAAAGAACTATCTGACCGAGAATCACACTAGTGGATCTTGAGGGGTGCCTAACACCTTCCCCTTAGGATAATTTCAAGCCC
Source organism: Nicotiana glauca (assembly GCA_026770625.1). NCBI lineage: Eukaryota > Viridiplantae > Streptophyta > Magnoliopsida > Solanales > Solanaceae > Nicotiana > Nicotiana glauca. Next base: position 139,184 of record MU670369.1, read on the forward strand.
TTACCCTATCTCTGGTTATCAAGAAAAACTTAGAAATAAACCTTGAAGGTGTCCTAATGTACCATAAATCATTAGGTGGCGACTCTTCAGAAAATGCAAAACCCAAATTCCCAAAAGGAATGAGTTGTCTTATACCTAAAATGTCATTAACTCGATTCTCCCAACGCAAAGAGGAAAAAAAAGAGGGCGCGACACCAGCAATTGATGGTTTTGTGCATTGTCGTCCGGTAGTTTCCATAGACTATACTCATGTCTATGGAAAGTATGATATTAAGCTTTTGATCATAGTTGCACTAGATGCCAACAGACAAATATTTACACTAGCATTTTCCATTTGTGCTAATGAGAGCGAAGAGACGTAGACTATTTTTTTGAACTACTTGAAGCAACACGTTGTCAAACAACGTTTAGGTATTTGTCTAATATCTGATCGGCATGGTGGTATTTTAAGTTCTGTACAGCATTTGCCTAAATAGTAGGAACCCTATGCATACCACTGTTATTATGTGAGGCACATGAACAGCAATTTCCAGAAGAAATATAATGACGGCCTTGCATGATTTAATGTGGATGGTTGCAACTGAGCACCAGCACTACAAATTCACGAGGAGCATGGAAGCGATCCGGTAGTTAGATCCACGAGCCTATACTTGGCTGATGGGACATGAGCTTCATATGTTGACATTGCATGCTGATGGTGGCAGATGATGGGGAGCCCTAACTACAAATATGTCGGAGTCATTCAACGTATACTCACTAGATTTCCCAAAGTGTTCGGGAACGAGACACCCCCAAAAAGAAGGAGCAACACCAACCTCGTGTATTGGTAAATATGTAGATCATCTGTCTCGCTGGTGATATCGGGATGAAATACCTCTAAATGTTGTCTAATAGCTATCACAGAAATGCGACTACCCCCTAAATCTGCAGCCTCACCGTGTGGCAAGAAACCAGTGAACTACTACAGCAAGTCCAAATACTGGGCACGCGACATAGAGCTCATATACTGAGCCAGTAAAACAGCCAGTCCATCAGCATGCAGCCCATTTAAAAGCTGAAGATCCTAAAGCATGATGGTGGCCTCGCCAATAGGCAGGTGGAAAGTGTGCGTCTCCGATCGCCACCGCTCTATCAAGGCCATGATCAAAGACCGGTCGAGCTGCAACTGCCCAATCTCAAAAATCCTACAGAAGCAGGTGTCCCTCAAGCACTGGACTATGTAGGGATCGAAAACTCTATCCCTTATAAAGTCACACAAGTTGTCCAATCTCCTGGCGCAGAGAGTTCTGTCCAGTAGCTCTCCCTCCCATACGTAGGCAGACCTATGATCGCCCTGTAACACTAATATCTCATCTGAGAAAGGTCCAGGATGTACAGGCGGCACATCAACGTCGTCTACTGTAAATTAAACAATATTAATTGTGTGTTTGTGTTATAATAATTAATATTTAAGTATTTAATTAGACAGAGTATATATCTATGGGTTTCAAGCTCGATATTTAAGTTCCAGCAGCACCAACCTATCCTGAATTCTCATGTGTGTCAGTTTCAATATTTTTAGAATTTTGTTAGTTTTATAAATTAAATAATTAATTTTCATTTGGAAAAAGTATATATCTATGGGGTTCAGATTCGATATTTGAGGCCCAGTAGCACCATGCTATCCTGAATTCTTATGTGTGTCAATTTTAATACTTTTCATAATTTTGTTTGTGTTATAATAATTAATATTTTAAATTCTTTAAGGCGTTATCACTCTAGAGGCACACATGTCGCAAGGAATAGGTAATGTACGCTGATAATGATGACTCGCTGTAAAACTGCTCGGAAAGGAAATTCTTAGCAAGCACAGACGGAGGAGAGTACAGAGGAAACATCGAATCAAATGGTTACGCTGGAATCATGAACTACACAACAGCTAGCTCCAATTCAATTGGTGCAATGGATAACCAGAATGGGGAGTGCACCGACGATCATGCAAGGGCCACAACCGAAGGATACTGAAACTACAACTGTAATGAATAACAATATGGCTACAACAACACGAAAATTGACCTATTCCGTTGGATCTAGAGAGCAAAAGTGAACCATGGAAGACGTGGTTAAAGGCAATAAAACAGTGCAACAGAGATTACAACTGAAGTTCTATCCACCAGAAGTGAGAGATGGAGCTAAAGTTGTAAAGTTGAATCAGAAAGAAATTGAAATGTAGTGTAAAAAATGGGAATCAACTCTTATCGGCTATGTTATGGGAGATAACCCTACATTCAAGGGTATGTTGAAATTTGCCTATGGAGTGTGGAATTCAGTAACTACTCCTACGATTATTATGCATGATGATGGTTACTTCATACTTAGGTTTAAATCGATTGAGGACAAAATGTTGATTATGGCAAAAAGACCTTACACTTTCTATAATAGACCAATGGTGTTGAAGAACTGGGAGCCGAATTTGGAAATTGACAAGGAACATATGAGTGTGATGCCGCTGTGGGTCACTTTTCCAGGTTTACATATCCAATACTGAGTAGAGGAAAACCTGGGAAGAATTGCTAGCTTCTGGGGGAAACCGATATGTACAGATAGATTAAAAGCATAGTCTGAGAGAATATCTTATGCTCGTGTATTAATTGAGATGGATATAACATAATCATTACCAGATGAGCTGACCATAGAACAACCATATGGTAAAATTAGGGCGAAAATAGTGGAATATGAATGAAAACTAGTGTTTTGTCAAGAATGCAACAAATTTGGGCATCCTAATGGCGAATTCAAATGAGAATCACAACTAGGGATGCAGATAAAAAAGGACAAAAAACATATGATAATGAGGATAACACAGTAACACTTGCTGAGGAGAAAAAGAATAAAGAAGAGAATACACACGAAAAGGAACAGGAGGTCCAAATGCAGATTGAAGAAAGAGGCAAACATGTTAAGATTTATCATGGTAAATCTAAAACAAAAGGGAAACCAACTATTGAAATTAAGGTGCTAACAAGATGAATCAAGTATGCGGTATTGAGAATTCAAGAGAATGAACTACCTGACAGGATTGAAAGCAGTAAGCACATACAAGGGATTACAAAAGGGCCTACTCCAACTACCATTCCACCAATATGATATTCAGTACTTGGAATATTAGAGGATTCAATAAGTCCTTTAAACAGAGAGAGTTCAAAGAATTCCTAAATAAGAATAAAGTAGATTTGATAGGATGTTTGGATACTAGAGTGAAACAAAGAAGAGCAAAAAGATTCAGATGAAGTTTGGAAGAGAAGGGAAAGTGATAGACAACTATTTAGAAGCACCTAATAGCAGAATATAGGTGTGTTGGAAAGAGGCAGAAGTGAAGCTAGCCTTGTTGCATTTATCATCACAACTGGTCCATTGCCATATACAAGGTAATAATTTTGATTTTCGGAGTTACTTAACTATTGTGTATGGTCTACATACTATTGCTGATAGGAAAGCTTTACGAGATCAAGTAAGGAGTATAAATGTAGTGACTATAGGTCCTTGGTTAATTCTAGGTGATTACAATAGTATATTGACAGTAGAGGATAGAATAAATGGGGCACCCGTTCATCAAAATGAAGTAATTGACTTCAAACAGTGCATTGAGAATATTGTAGTTTGACTGATCAATAAAACAGAGATACAATTCTCATGGAGCAATAAGAGAGGGGCTGAGGACATGATCTATAGTCATATAGACTGGGTGTTTGGAAATGCAGATTGGTTTGGAATGTATGCAGGAATTGAAGCAATATATCTAGTTCTTGGATGTTCTGATCATACACCTATATTGTTGAATTTAGAGGTGCACAGAATGAAGATGAGGAAACCTTATAGACTATTAAATATACTGTTACATCAAGAATAGTTCAAGGGAGCAGTCGAGCTTATATGGAACCAAAACATATAAGGGTACACCATGTATAAAATATGCAGAAAGCTGAAGCGATTGGAGATTCATACTAGGGGAATTCAGAGACAATACTCGTCAGTTGAGGTGAAACTCAAACAATTAAAAAAGGATTTAAGTGGTATACAACATGATATAAATGATGATCATTCAAATCCAACTCTCATTGAACAAGAGAAGAAAGTGCTAATGCTAATTGAAAAATAGGATGCAGTTTATGAGAAGATTTTAAGACAGAAGTCAAGGGCAATATGGATCAAACACGGAGACTCAAACATCAATTATTTTCATGCATAGTTGAAGGCTAGGCAAGCAAAGAATAAAGTCACTTCTATTTGTATAGAACAAAATGTGAGGGTGACTGATCCAAAGCAGATCAAGCAGGAGTTCATACAGTTCTTCAAAAAGTTGTTAGGTGAAGCTGCCCCAGTAATGACTGGAATTGATGTTACTATAGCCAGAGATGGACCCTTTTTATCACTAGCACAACAACAAGAATTGATGGTGCCTATAATAAGAGATGAGATTATAAAGGTGGTTAAAGAATTACCAAGTGACAAAGCTCCAGGAATGGATAGATATCCAGCAGAATTCTTTAAAGAAAACTGGCAAGTAATTGATGAAGATGTCACAAAGGTAGTAATGAAATTCTTTGATACAGGGAAGCTGCTTAAAGAAATAAATTGTACTACTATCACACTCATTCCTAAGGTGGTAAATCCTAACTTTGTAAAGGAGTTCAGACCTATTGCATGTTGCTCAACCATGTACAAAATCATTGCTCAGCTTCTTACAAATAGACTAAAGTTGGTAGTAGATTATTTGGTAGGAGCTTCACAGTCGACTTTCATAGAAGGAAGAAACATTTTGGACAATGTCCTACTGGCCCATGAACTGATCAAAGGATACAACTAGAAAACAGTCTCTCCAAGATGTATAGTAAAAGTGGATATAAAAAAGGCATATTACTCTGTTGACTGGAATTTCTTAAGGTCTCTAATGCTGGAGTTGGGTATCCCATACAAAATGGTCAACCTTATTATGGAGTGTGTAAGTACAGTCTCTTATTCGCTTCTTATTAATTGAGGTTTGACACAAAAGTTTCAGGCAAAGAAGGGGTTAAGACAAGGTGATCCAATGTAACCTTATCTATTTGTTTTGGTGATGGGGTACTTGAACAGGGCTCTAAAGCAACTGAATTCAAATCCAGATTTCAATTATCATCCCAAGTGTGCAAAACTAAGAGTAATTTATATCTGTTTTGTTGATGATTTACTAATGTGCTGTAGAGCGGACAAGGTATCTATTGAATTGATGATGAAACAATTTGAGAAATTCTTGATGGTATCTAGTTTACAAGCAAATATGGAGAAGAGCTTACTCTATGTGGCAGGAATATCTACACAGTATAGAGAAGAAATTCTGCATAAGTTGAAGCTGACCATTGGAGACATACCATTCAAATACTTGGGGGTTCCATTGTCCTCAAAGAAGCTCAAAATTAACCAATGTGTGCCATTGGTGGACAGAATAGCAGAAAGAATTAGGTGTTGGACAAACAAGTTTTTGACATATGCAGGAAGAGTTCAGTTGATCAAAAGCGTGTTGTCTGAAATGCAAACCTATTGGGCACAAGTGTTTCTGATTCCAAAAAAAGTACATGAAATGGTTACTGCTATATGTAGGAACTTTCTATGAAAAGGAATAATTGAAGGGGAAAAGGCACCAATACATGGGAAACTGTATGTAAACCCAACTTCTCAGTACGGAACAAGGCATCAATCGGCAAACTACTATGGCAATAGCACAAAAGAAGTACAAGTTATGGGTTTTGTGGATTCATCATCACTATATGAAGAAGAAGAATTTGGAAAATATGGAAACTCCTAAACAAGCTAGCTGGGTGATAAGGAAAATTTTTGAAGCAAGGAGATGGCTAACTACTGGAGTGAAGGAGCTGGAGTTATATGCAGTAAATGGGAAGTAATTAATCAGTAAAGCGTATACTTTATTTATGCTACAATATGCAAAGGTCAACTGGAAAACATTGCTCTTGACACAAGCAATATTACCTATACATCAGTTTATTTTGTGGATGTCATTGCATCAGAGACTAGCAACGGTGGATGGGCTAAGCAAATGGGGGATAACAGTGCCTAAGGAATGTGTTTTGTGTATGACTGATACAGAGGAAACTCATGAATATTTGTTCTTTGAATGTTCATATTCAAGCTTTATATGGAAGCAACTACTAAAAATCTTTGGAATAAATCGACAAGTAGGAAGTTGGCATGAGGAAAATGCATGGCTGAATACAAGAACAAAGAGCAGAAATGAACTTTGGAAGATCCTGGGAAGTGTATTTGCAGCGTTAATATATCAAACATGAATGGAAAGAAACCTTCGAAGATTTCAACAGACAAGAAGAGAACGCATGGATATAGTTAGTGAAATTGTATTACATTTACACATTAAAGGTGAAAGCTATTGTAAATGGAGAGGAGTCTTAGAAAAGATAAATAGGTATTCATGTTAACATAGATAGTAAGTTCCGGATGTGGAACTTAAGTGTCAAAATAGGTTATTTTTGTAGGACCCGACTCTAGAGTCAAATGAGCGGGTGGATGTACATATTTTATTTGGTTAAATAAAAGTTTGCAATTTAACCAAAAAACTAATAATTAATATTTAATTATTTAATTGGACTGAGTATACATCTATGGGTTCCAGACTCAATATTTGAGGTCCAGTAGAACCAAGCTATCCTGAATTCTTATGTGTGTCAATTTCAATATTTTTAGAACTTTGTTAGTTTTATAAATTACATAACTAATTTTTAATTGGACAGCATACTAATAATTAATATTTAATTATTTAATTGGACATAGTATACATCTATGGGTTCCAGGCTCTATATTTGAGGCCCAGTAGAACCAAGCTATCCTGAATTCTTATGTGTGTCAATTTCAAGAACTTTGTTAGTTTTATAAATTAAATAACTAATCTTTAATTGGACAACATATATATATATATATATATATATATATATATATATATATATATATATATATATATATATTTATGC
>MU670369.1:159666-173196 GCA_026770625.1 Nicotiana glauca
CGAAAATGGTAATTGATTGTGCCCGTGTGGCTTGCTTGCATATATATATATATATATATATATATTTGTACTGATTGTGGACCGGGCTGCACGCCACCGCGAATGCTACTATGTCATTGCGCTTGGGCTGTAGGAGCCCCTCCGGAGTCTGAACCCCCCACAGTGAGCGCGGATACCCAATGGATCGGGCTATACGCCGCAGCGGTCATGTGCATTGCATTGCATTCAAACATTGATATATGTTTGTCATTGATTTATTGTTGCTTATTGTTAAATGTGCTAAGAGGATAGTTTCAGCTTTACATTGTGGTATTTCGAGATTTCTTACTTTCAGCCATTATATATGTCTATTACCACTGAGTTGGAAGTACTCACTTTACTCCCTGCACCATGTGTGCTGATTCAGGTGTTCCGGAGACTTAGCTGAGCAGTCACTGTCTTCCAGAGTTTTATCAGAGTTGTCGAGGTAGCTGCCTGACGTTTGCAGGACCCGACTTCTCCCGTTTTATTCAGTTTTATTTCTGCATTCTAGACTTATGTATTTCCAGATATTTGTTACTCCGTTGTTAGAGGCTCTAGACTTGTGACCCCCGATTCTGTTGGGAGTGTTTCTTCAGATGTTTCAGTCTGTTCCGTATTATTTTTCTTGGGCTTGTTATTTTTAAACTGGTAATTTCCTTAAATTGTCATTAATAAGTTATCAAATTGGGTTAGTGAGTGATAAATGGTCAGGCTTGCCTAGCTATATGGTTGGGCGCCATCACGACCGGGATTGGGGTCGTGACAATCTATTTCCGTAATGCTTTTATATTAAAAATTGATTAAAAAATCCATTTGAGTTGACTTCGATCAACGTTTTGAGAAATCAGACCCGGATCCATATTTTGACGGTCCCGATGGATGCGTATCGTGATTTGGGACCTGAGCGTAACCCGACATCGAATTCGGAGGTTTCTAGCTCGAGTTATTGCTTTTTATCGAAAATTGAAAATTTAAAGGTTTAATGACTTTAAAGATTTAACCAATGTTTGACTTTGTTGATATCGGGTCGATATCTTGTTTTCGGAACTAGGTATAGGTCTATTGCTATATTTATGACTTGTCTGCAAAATTTGGTAAGAAACGGAATTAGTTTGACGTGATTCAGACGTCTGATTGTTAAAATAGAAGTTCTAAAGTTTTCTTGAAAATTTCATTTGATTTGGGTCTGATTCGTAGTTCTAGGCATTATTTTGGTATTTTGATCACTCGAGCGAGTTTGTATGAGATTTTTGGACTTGTGTGCATATTTGGTTTAGAGCCCCGAGGGCTCGGTGAGTTTGGATAGGCTACAGATGATTTGAACTTAGAAAATTTGCTGGTTTTTCACTTTTCCTGGTTTATGCTGTATTGTACTTCGTAATCCGAAGTCACTACCGCGATCACGAAGGGGGGAACTGGGCAGGGGAGATTTTACCCTATGCGAATGCGAAGACTGTACACGAACGCGAAGTGGATGGGGGCTGTCCTTCCCGAACGCGTACAGTTTATCGCGAACGTGTAACTTTATGGACCTGGGAGGAGGAGGGACATCTGTACTCTACACGAATGTGATCATTGACTCACGAAACCGGAGACCTGGGGGAACAGCCCTCGCGAATGCTTGGGTTCACTCGGGAACGCATAAGCCTTTTGGGCCACTGCCTTTTGCAAAATCGGCAAGACCTTCGCGTATGCAAAGAAGGCCGGACGCCCAGTCATCTAAACATTCCAAAATCGGAATTTATCCTATTTTTCATAACATTTTCATTAGAGCTCGGCCTATATGCGATTTGGGGGAGAAATTTCAACACCAATTCATAGGTTATTATACTTTAACTAATTTTCTTCCATTTCTAACATCACCCATTAATTTCCAGCTCTAATATTTGTTCTTCCATGATAGAAAACTAGGGATTAGGAAGGATTGGGAATTTTTGCAAATTAGGAATTTATATCTCAATTTGAGGTTGGTTTCGAAACTAATTATATAATCGGGCTCGGGGATAAATAAATTTGGTCTGAACCTCGGGTTTTGACCAAACGAGCCCGGGATTAATTTTTCTTTTTGGAAAAAAGTGTGAAAATTCTATATTTATGCATCGTAATTGATTTCTTTAGCAATATTTGATATATTGAGATAATTTTGGTTAGATACGAGTGGTTTGGAGGCAGATTCTAGAGCTAAGGCCCCGGTAGAGCTCTGAGTTGACTGCGAAGCGAGGTAAGTATTGAGTTTAACCTTGATTTGAGGGAATTAGGAACCCTCAGACTATGTGATATGTGAATTTCATGTATTGCTGCGTATATGCGAGGTAGTGAGTGCTTATACGTCGCCAAATTAATCGTTTTCCTGATTTTTCGCTTTTCCTTAATTATTTTATTTCCTGCCTTAACTGTTAAGTGCTTTAAATGCGTTCCATACTTTATTTGCTACTTGTTAATCATTGTTTCTCCCGTTAAAAATGTTAGACATTTTCATGCTTTCATGACTTACCGTTATAGCGTTAGTTGATTTACTTGCACCTTTTAATTAATATTTACCGGACTTGTCTTGCCGTTTAACATTACATATGTGAATTCTCAGTTTGTTACGAGGCTTCCTTTCTGATTCAACCTCATATTCGTCATCTTAGAGGTTTTTGTGATTTGATTGTACTCATTGAATATTTGATATTGATATGATGGGATCGTATTACATGCTGCAACAAGTGGAATAAGAGTAGAATGATATGGTAGAATAAGGGTGAATTTATACTGATATGGTGGGATCGGATTGCGCACCGCAATATATTTTTTAATGGTTTTTGATATTAGTATGGTGAAATAAGAGAGGAATATGTTGTACGGTGAGATTAGGTTGCGCGCCGCAACAATCTATCCGCTTCTATTTCCTTTAGATGTGTTGGTTTTTTAGGGTTTTCATTCAAAACTATAAGGATTGGTAGTTCTGATCCTCACTGGTTTTCTTGGAGGTTTTAGCTATTTTCTTTAGTTAACTGTCTTCTTTTGTTCCGTATTTTCTTCTCCTGTCTTTATTATTTGCTGCGTACAAGTTATAGTGTAAGCGACTTGCGTTAACCTCGCCACTAGTTCGTCGAGGTTAGGCTCGGTACTTACAGAATACATGGGGTCGGTTGTACTCATACTACACTTTGCACTTCTTGTGCAAATTTTTTAGTCGGTCCCAGCGGCGATTATTAGCGTGCTCGGATTGGCCAGCTTTGTGAAGACTTGAGATACAACTGCTCAACGTCTGTAGCTCCTAGAGTCCCTTTTCATTTTATTTAGTTGTGTACTTTCCTTCAGACAACTTTATGTATTGTTCCGACCTTTATTTGTATCATTCTAGTAGCTCGTGCACTTGTGACACCGGGTACAGGGTTGTACCAAATATTTTAGTTTTTATAGCTTCCGCACTTTATTTTGGATTATTACAATTATTTCAGTTCTTTCTTATCATTTAATTTGAACTGTTAAAAATGGATAAGTTATTCTAACGTTAATTTGTCTTACAAGTGAAATGTTAGGTGCCATCACAATTACGACAGTGAAAATTCCGGATCGTGATAGGAAGATTTTGAAAAGGGATTTATGTCTTTATACATATTTATTCATGTATTAAAAATAATGGTGTTATTAATGGTATGATTTGCGATATATAAAAATAGTACTGAATATGATGGATAAATAATATACATATTAGTTATACGTATGTTCAAAAAAATACTACAAACAAAGAATTAATAATATCAAAATTAATACATACATTATTTTTCCTAATACATTATACCAAACGATGCCTTACAAAACTTAGCTTATTGTTTATTCGAATTCATGAAACTTGAGAAAACTGTATACAATAATAATTACTTATAAATGATGTAAAATATTTTGACACATTTCAAATAGATCGAAGAGTGTCTTATAAATTAAAATGAAATAAGTAAAAAATAACACGTTCATGTATACATGACAAGAGATTACAATTTGAATCATGCTATTGCAAGTTCAATTTTTTATGACCAAAGTGCCATTTTTCCACATTAAACCTTTCTTTTTCTCTTGCTAATAACTAATAATGTAAAAAAAAACCTTGATAATAAGAAAATGAAAAATAACAGAATAAATGTGACTTGGATGATCCCGACTGATCGGGAGAGGATTAGGAGGTTCGTGGATGGCCTCAACTATCCCATTCGTATTTTGATGACTAGAGAAAGGGTTGTGGCCGCCTCGTTTGAGGAGGTAGTTGATATNCCTTGATAATAAGAAAATGAAAAATAACAGAATAAATGTGACGGAGTGACCTAAGCACAAAGCTTGGAACGAGCCAAGAATGGACATGCAATTCAATTACAATAACTGATATCTACGTAATGCCAGTCAATTTCCATCAATTAATTAAGTAATTAATACTATATATATTATGAGACACTCGGCGAATCCCAACTTTGAAATCAGCAAGGAGGCATTAGGGAAAACCTAGATTCAAGATCGGAAGAATCAGAAACAAATCGACAAAACACGAAAGAGACATTAAGTATATAAGTAGACATGTCTTAGATCCTAGTGACTCGTTTTAAAGACCTACGGTCTAGGTCCTAAGCAGACAATATAACTAATGAGCAAAAGTGTTACATATGAAACCAAAAAGTAATTATTTCTACTCATAAATTCTTCTAACAATATAAAAATTTTACTTTCAGGGAAAATTAAGAATGGTTATATGCAGGTGCGTGACAACATAAAATTATTTCTCAAAATTTGGGCAACAAATAAAATCATATAATGAATCACTACCGTCACTTAGCATGTCTGGTGCGACAACATGGTACGGTTGTTATGCGACCAATTAACCTTGTGGAGCCTCCACAATTTAATGTTAAGACAAGCCAAGACGATCCGGTAGTCTTGTCACATTAGAATTTTAACTTGACGGTTCGAACTTTAAGTTTTATCACTAAATTCTTTATATGATTATCTCTTTAGAAATATGAATTTAATATATTTAGAATTTTTTTTAGGAAATTTCACTTATATAATATACTTTGCGTCGAAAATATTAAATTTCAATAAAAAGGGTTTTGGGAGTTATCGAATTCGATTTCTTTTTGTATGTTCGCCAAAGCATTGGCCTTGCACAGAAGGACGTGGAAAGAGGAATAGGAATGTGCGCGGAACTTACCCCTACCAAATGTACCGCCAAAGCATTTTTTTCCCCTTCATTTTCTTGGTTTTTATTTTGGCATATCACCGCAAAATTGACTCAGGCTATTTTAATTAAGATTACACGTGTCCGAGGAAAGCGACCAGCTTCCTCATAAGCAGTGTTATCAGCCAAACAGAGCCTTGTCGGCATCCGTCGGTAGAGTAAAACTTAAGGAAACCATATTCCCTGTTGCAATGGAAAAATTGAAACGCATGACCACTATTTTGGTTCTCCTAAGGATATTTTGTAACTCCCATAAAGAAGGATTCTCAGGTTGCTAGAAATACTTATTTTTAGGTTGTGCTGACAGAGACGAAGTCAGAAATTTCTTTAAGGGTATTCATATTTGAAAAAAATAAAAAAAATTCAATAAAAACCGTTCAATATATGTTATATACCTTTAATTAAAATTTAATACTTATATATATATATATGGTGTTGAGCTACTCCATATAACAAAACTAGGTTATTCTAAGTTGGGTAAAAACTAGCTTAAAGAATTAAAAACTTTAGTACACATGACCTGCTTCCCACGGGGACAAAAAAGCTCTTTATGTAGACATGCCATCTGCTTCATTTAAAGTCTTTTAATTTTCACTTCCCCGCTAATTAAATTCAGTGGTATACACTCTTGTTTCTTCATTTTGCACCTCCGAAAATCCCGTTCAACATTTTATAGTGAATTTTGATTGGTTAAAGTTTGTTTATTCTGTATGGGTTCAAATTTGGACGATCACGACCGTTGACAAATGAGACCAACGACGAGACCCTTGTAGCTCGGTGTCTTGTGAAGAATAACAGACGAGAGGACATAGATTGTACGTCCCGTACAGTAGTGTAGGCCCATTAGGGAGTATTAGGAATATTCCTTCGAATATTCCCCATAATAGGTCTTTTAGGATTCAAAAGGGGTTTGTCCCTTGTATGTATAGCGAAATAGAACCTTGTAAAGGGGGCTTTTGATTTTGGGAGGCTAAAAAAACTGAATGTAATACTCTTCTACAAAAACATTTAGCATCTTTAACGTTCAGTAAAAGAATCGAGGAATATTATCCATCACGTACATCTTATATATCTCTTGTTGTAGAGATTATTATTCTTAGCTAAGATTTACCCCATCATTTTCTTTGATTGATTTATTCAAAAAGGTTACAATATCTTTTGAGTCAAACAATTTGGCCCCGTCTGTAGGGATTTCTATAGCCAAGATTTTAGTTTCGTCTAGATCATTGAAAGGGATAATCGCCTCTTCATAGCCTCACAAAGGTCAGCAATGGCAGGGAAGGGAGAAACAAGATTAAAAGCAATAGTATGTGTCATGAACAACCTTCTAGATTTCATCAATGAAGCCGGTAGGGAAAACAACAAAAACACAATGCCAAGTGCTACACTTGAGGGAGATATCATATCCACCCCGCACGAAAGCGTGAATGTCTCACGCGAGGGAAACCTCAACATCTGCAGCAGGAGAAGCACCACCAACTGTGAAAAGGCTATTAGAGAAGTGGTTGACAAATACCTTGAGCAGCATACTCGACAAACCCACTCAAAGGAATATCGAAGGCACAATACACGCAGAAACAACAGCTATCACCAATGGGACAGAAACTCCACGCGTAGGTAATACTCACATTGTCGTTGATGCAGATAACGATGCGCTCGCGGTCATTTTGAAGAAAATGGAAGATATGGAAAACGAGAACAGAACGCTCCGCGATCAGATGAATGAGCATAAGGAAAGGGTCGATAAAATACCAGGCGCTCTGAAGTTGCTATCAAAATATGATATAGGCCGATTCGTTGAGCAACCGTACAATAATAGGGCAGTCCCCACTCTATTCCAAAAACTTTCAAAGTGCCGCCACACATGAAAATATATGATGGCACCAAAGACCCGGAAGATCACCTTATTCACTATGTCACTGCGGTAAAAGGCAATAATCTATCGAAAGAACAGGTTCCATCGGTGCTATGGAAAAAATTCGGCAAAACTATGACAAGAGTAGCGTTGACGTGGTATTCCCAACTGCCAGCACGGACAATATCAACGTTCGAAAAAATGGAAGATAAATTCGTCACCACCTACGCGAGAGAGAAAAAGGCAGAAGCCATGGTAAATGACATCTTCGCCGTTAGGCAGACGACATGCGAAGGACTTCGGGACTTTCTATCCCGATTCAACAGAGTAAGAATAAGCCTACCAAACGTATCAGAAGGAATGATGATAGCAGCCTTCCAAAATGGGTTAAATAGAAACTAGTCGAAAGAAACCAAAAAACTGCTAAGCAAACTCATGAAATACCCTCCCGTTACATGGGAAGAAATCCATAACGCCTATTGTGCCGAAGTAAGGGCAGATGAGGATGACTTGAATGGCCCTCTCCAACGACTAACGTCAATCCTGACCGAAACAAGGAGAGAACGCCGCAATGATGGTCGAAGGGATCAACCACCTCGTTTCAATCGAGAAAGGCACCAGCCCTACATCCGAGCATCCATCCCGCCTCCTCCACGACATACAGATGTCGCGCCCCGACACACCGCGCCACACCAAAACGAAAGAGGTATGCCTATATTATTATAGGCTCATAACTTTTGCGTTTCTCCTTCAGAAATAGTGTACGCACGGGAAAAACTCGGTACAAAGGTGTAGTGGCCGCAAATGATAAAGTCAGATCCGAGCACTCGGAGATCGAACGTTCTGTGTGAATTCCACCAAGAAAAGGGACACAAAACCGAAGACTGCATAGGTTTTCGACAAGATTTGGTAAGAATGCTAAACCAGGGACATTTGAAAGAACTGCTAAGCGATCGACGACGGGTCAACTTCACTCGTGGACGTAGGACCCCCAAAACCACCTTCGCAATCCCATAGCATACAAATTATCATTGGCAGTGGCGATGATATGGTAGTTAACCATGTGAACTTCACCACCACTCACAAACTCAAGCGGAAAGTCGCCCATGAACTGTATGACGACCTCAAAGATAGTATCACTTTGATAAGTCAGATACCAACGATTTGTCCCTCACTATAATTCTTTAGTTATAACTTTATGTATTGCAGATATCGATGTAAAAAAAATAATGGTGGAAGATGGAAGTGGCGCGTGCATTATTCACCCACAGGTCCTCATACAAATGAGACTCGAGAATAAGATAGTACCGCATTGCATAACACTAACGGGTTTTAATAATATAGTGGAACAAACCTCGGGAGAGATAATGTTGCCCGTTGTGGCAGGGAGAGTCACCCTGGAAACAACGTTCCACGTCATGAACCAGGAAACAACCTACAATGCTATTATTGGGCGTCCACAGACACATGCTATGCGAGCCGTCCCATCAAGTTTCTACCAAGTAATCAAATTTCCTACCCCATGGGGGATAATCAGCATACGGGGTGAGTAACGCACCTCCCAAGAATGCTATCGAATCACCCAAGATTGCAAACACACCCAACAACTAAAGGGGGCAAGTGCGGAAGCATAGCAATCAGCCATATCGAGAACCAAACCCAATATATAGATAGAGGCCATCAAAGACCCATATGTCATAGAAGCTTGCAAGGCAACCATAGAAGATCTCGATCCTTTTCAGTTACACAATACCGACATCACGAAAAAAGCTTATATCAGACACAACCTCTCAAAGCAAGGTAAATTTCATGAGTTCTTAACTAACAGTGCCAATTTATTTTCCTTTTCTCACTTAGATTCGCCGGGAATACTGAAGGATATCACCACACACAGCCTGAGTGTCGATCCACTTTACCCGCCGGTGCAACAAATGACTAGGAAGTTCAACGCCGTAATTAAAAATGCAGTCAGCGAAGAAGTTGATAAGTTGCTCGCTAACGGCTCCGTCCGAGAATTAAAGTATCCTCAGTGGGTCGCCAATGTGGTCATGGTAAAAAAGAAAAATGGGGAGCGGCGGATATGCATCGATTTCATCAACTTGAACAAAGCATGCCCAAAGGATTCCTTTCCATTGCCACATATCGACCAACTCATCGATGCAACGGCAGGGCACGGACTATTGAGCTTTTTGGATGCCTATTCTCGGTACAACCAAATTCTAATGGCAGAAAAAAACCAAGAAAAGACCACCTTCATCACTCACCAAGGAACATACTGCTACAGAGTCATGCCGTTCGGACACAAGAACGCGGGGGCAACGTATCAAAAGTTTGTCACCAAGATGTTCAAAGAACAACTCGGAAAGACTATGGAGGTCTACATCAACGATATGCTGGTGAAGTTGAAAAGGAAGGAGGATCATATTGGTCATTTGAAGGAAGCCTTCGAAATATTGAGATGATACAGGATGAAATTGAATCCCGAAAAATGCGCCTTTGGCATAACCTTAGGAAAATTCCTTAGCTTCTTGGTGTCGCAAAGGGGTATCGAGGTCAACCCGGATCAGATAAAGGCCATCAAAAGAATACTAGAGACATTAATCAGCAAAAATCAGGTACAAAAATTGACAGCGCGAATAGCCGCCCTATCGAGGTTCATCTCACGGTCATCGGACATATCCCATAAATTCTGTAATGTACTAAGGAAAGACCACACGCTACAATGCACTGCATAATGTTTTGACGCCTTAAGAAAACTAAAAGCGTATTTGTCCTCATCGCCACTGCTCGTCAAGGCAGACCCTAGCGGGTGCCTCCTGGTGTACCTAGTAGTCTCCAAAGTCGCGGTAAGTGTGGTCCTGGTACGCGAAAACAAAGGTATGCAATCTCGAATTTATTAGATCAACAAAACCTTAGTTGATGCCGAAACAAAGTACCCCCACCTTGAGAAATTAGCTTTGGCATTAGTCGTAGCTTTACGAAAGCTCAGACCATATTTTCAATGTCACCCCATAAAAGTGGTCACAACCTTCCCCATCAGGGACATCCTGCATAAACTCGAACTATCGGGTAGGTTGGCCAAATGGGCCATAGAATTAAGTGAGCACAATATAACCTACCAACCGCGAACCGCTATAAAGTCGCAAGTGCTCGCCGATTTCAGTGCAGAAATATTGCCTAAAGTAGAGCATGAAGCACTCTATGCTTCCGCACATTCCGACCTCTAGGTCCTCTACACCGAAGGCATATCTAATGCCTCGGGATCGGGACTGGGACTCGTCCTCGAAGTCCCTATGGGCAGAGTAATTCGCCAGTCCATACGGCGCCTCAAAATGGCTAACAACGAGGACGAGTATAAAGCTGTGATTGCAGGATTAAAATTAGCCCTCAAATATGGAGCTCGGCGGCTCGACCTTCATTGAGACTCTCAACTCGTGGTGAACCAAGTCACTGGGACTTTCAAAATCAAAGAACAGAGACTACAAAGATACCAGTTAGAAATTTACAAACTGCTACCAGAATTCGACGAATGTCGCCTCGACCAAATAATTAGGGCACAGAATATCAAAGCGGACGGTCTCGCCAAGCTAGCAGCAACCACCAAAAATATAAACAAGGAAAATCTGGTCACCCTTCTCCATTCCTCAATAGACTAAGTTGAGGTACATTCTATAAACCTAACTTGGGACTGATGCAACAATATCGTAACATATTTGCAGGAAGGGACGCTCCCACAAAATAGGAAAGAAGCCAAAAAAATTCGAATACAAGTAGCCAGATACAGCCTCGTAAACCATGATCTTTACAAAAGGACATTCGGTGGCCCCCTGGCCAAATGTCTTGGGCCAAATCAGACAAGGCATATTCTAGAATAAGTACACGAAGGGAACTGCAGTGCCCATACAGGAAATCGTGCCCTCCTTAGATGCCTCATCCGCGCAGGATACTACTGGCCTACAATGAAAAAAGTCATCACAAATTATGTTAGAAAGTGTGAACAGTGCCAAAATACGCCCCTATGATACACCAAGCAGGAGAACTCTTGCATTCCGTCACTTTGCCATGGCCATTCATAAAATGGGGGATAGATATTGTCGACCCCTTCCAGCAGGACGAGGTAAATTATGCTTCCTTTTGATTTTAACTGACTATTTTTATAAATGGGTGGAAGCAGGTGCATACAATCAAATACGATAGCAAGAAGTTATCGCGTTCATATGGAAATATATAATATGAAGCTTCGGCATTTCCAAAGAAATCAGCTGTGACAACGAACCCCAGTTTGTTGGAAAGAAAACAATAGAGTTTTTGAGAAATGGCACATCAAGTGAATACTCTCCACATCGTGCCACCCCGCCGACAATGTACAAGCGGAATCATCCAACAAAATGATTTTTAGTATTTTGAAAAAGAAGCTTGAGGATGCCAAGGGCTATGGCATGGACTACTGCCAGAAGTACTATGGGCGGATCGCACCACGCCAAAAACTAGCACAAGCGAGACACCATATTCATTAGTCTACGGGACTGACGCGGTCATACCCGTCGAAGTCGGGGAACCCAGCCTAAGATACTCCAACGAGAGCAGACCAAGTAACGACAAAAGCAGGTTACAAGACTTGGATGAAGTCGAAAAGCGAAGAGATATGGCTCACGTGATAATGGTAGCCCAAAAGCAACAAGCAGAAAGGTACTATAACAAGAAGGCCAAAATACGACCACGCAAGGTCGGAGACTACGTCCTCAAAGCTAAAACACAAGCAGCGAAAGACCCCATTGAGGGAAAATTAGGAACAAACCGGGACGGGCCATACAAAATCACGGCCGCATCAAACAAAGGAGTATTCCACCTAGAGACAATAGAAGGAAAGCTATTCCAAAATAATTGTAATGTCGCCCATCTCAAACACGTTCACCTCTTAAAAGAGGCGCCGCCTAAGTCGTACTCTTTTTCCCTCATTCGGGTTTTATCCCAATCGAGTTTTCTCGATGAGGTTTTTAATATGGCGGAAAGGGAGACACCTCGAGGTCTGAAGTATTTTTCATTACCCCGCCTGTCGACATGATCTCCAGGCCAAGTAATGAAGGGTCTGGGTATAGATAGCCATTGTATTCACTCTATTCACAAAGTCAACATGTTCTTCCTACAGGAAAATAATCAAATCTCCAATGTACGAATGAAAATCTCTATGGCTATGGCCATCGACAAAAGCATGAGTTCAATTTATAATCAAATCTCAAATGTACGAATGAACATCCCAATGGCTAAGGCCATCAGCGAAAAACAAGTTCGACCTCACTCGAATTACGACATGATCCTTCTTCGACGCCATCTCGAAAGTAACATCCCAATGGCTAAGGCCATCGACAAAAAGCGAGTTCGATATCACTAGAACTACAACAAGATTCTACTTCGATGCCAACTCGAAAGTAATATCCCAATGGCTAAGGCCATCGACGAAAAATGAGTTCGATATCACTCGAACTACGATGGGATACTACTTCGACGCCATTTCAAAAGTAACATCGCAACGGCTAAGGCCATCGGCGAAAAATGAGTCGATATCACTCGAACTACGATAGGATACTACTTTGACGCCAGCTCAAAAGTAACATCCCAATGGCTAAGGCTATCGACGAAAAACGAGTTCGAAATCACTAAAACTATGACGAGATACTACTTTGACGCCATCTAGAAAGTAACATCCCAAATGGCTAAGGCAATCGACAAAAAACGAGTTCGACATCACTCGAACTACGACGTGATACTATTTTGATGCCAGATCGAAAGTAATATCCCAATGGCTAAGGCCATCGATGAAAAATGAGTTCGACATCACTCGAACTACGACGGGATACTACTTCAACACCAGCTCGAAAGTAACATCCCAATGGCTAAGGCCATCGATGAAAAATGAGTTCGACATCGCTCGAGCTACAACGGGATACTACTTCGATGCCAGCTCAAAAGTAACATCCCAATTAACCCTGTATTGTGGGCCGGTCCTGGACCGGGCCCGGACCGGGCACATGGTCCTAACGGGCCTGGTGGGCCGGTCCTGGTGTGCTGGGCTTATATGGTGCAAAAAGCCCGTGGCGGGCCGGGCACAAGATTTAAGCCCACGAGCCCGGGACCGGCTGGCGGGCCTGGGCCGGTCCTAGCGGGCCTAGCGGTAACATTTCAAAAAAAAAATTAAAAAAAAGGCAACGGTCAAAAATTTAAGAAATAGCCGTTGGGCTACAATTTTGACCGTTTGGAAGTTGCAAAAATAGCCATTTGGCCCCCAATATATAAAACATACTATATATATATATATATATAGTATACTATACTAGTATACTAAATATATTATATATACTATATACTATATATACTACACATAATATATGTATAAAAAACATACTATATATATACACATAATATATATATATATATATATATA
>MU670369.1:173661-198416 GCA_026770625.1 Nicotiana glauca
GTATTATGCTTCATGTTGTACTTTGTTATTAATTTATTAAGCATGCCAATTTAGTTTTACTATTATTTCGTTATTTTACTTTTTCGTCAAACACTTTATTATTCATATTTCTATATTATACATACTACATATATTTATATATCCATATATAAGAGAAGTTTATATATATATACATACATATATAATTTACAAGAAATTGCCTTAAACAAAAAAAATTAAAAAAAAAACCGGAAATTAAAAAGCCCATTAGGCCCGCTAAGCCTACGAGCCCGGCCCGCTAAGCCCGGGACCATAGTGGGCTTAGGCCCGTCATAGGCCGGTTCCATCCCATGAGCCCACCAAGCCCGGGAACGCCAGAGCCCAGGCCCACCAAGCCCGGGATCGTGAAGCCCGACCCGTTAGGCCCGTTTAGGCCTGGGCCCGGCCCACAATACACCATTAATCCCAATAGCTAAGGCAATCGATGAAAAATAAGTTCGACCTCACTCAAACTACGAGCTCGAAAGTAACATCCTAGTGGCTAAGGCTATCGATGAAAAATGAGTTTGACCTCACTCGAACTATTACAGGATCCTACTTCAATGCTAGTTCGAAAGTAATATCCC
This sequence comes from Nicotiana glauca, assembly GCA_026770625.1. Taxonomy (NCBI): domain Eukaryota; kingdom Viridiplantae; phylum Streptophyta; class Magnoliopsida; order Solanales; family Solanaceae; genus Nicotiana; species Nicotiana glauca. The sequence continues at coordinate 174,267 of MU670369.1, forward strand.
AATGGCTAAGGCCATCGACAAAAGTATGAGTTCGACCCCACCCAAACAAAAATCGACCTAAATATTCAACAAGTACTCGGGATAACATAAATATTATAAAGATCATCACCAAATCGACAAAATAAGTTTTTCATTACAGCAAAAAATTACTGATGCCTATCTTTACAGCGGGCTCAAATATGCCCTTACAAAAATCCTGAAACAAAAAAGTAAATACAGACCAAAAACTACACATCATCCCCCGTTGGCTACACATCTTTATACCAAGAGTCGGAGGCAAGGCGGTTTGTATAATCAGAGGTGATTTCATCCCCATCGAGCATAAGAGGGTCGTACCCACATGCCTCGCGAGCCACATGAGCTTCGACACGCACGCCTTGAAGTCCCGCTTCAGCCGCGCTCCCTTCAGCACAAGGAGCCTTACACACATCGAGCCAGGCCTCATCATGAACCTACAATTCATATAAATGACAAGGAACGATCGAATCGGTTGAGGAAGGGGAAGTAGAAGGTTGTGGGCCGCGATTCGCATCCTCCGTTCTCAGTGAGGCCACTTGCCCGGTCAACACAGACAGCTCCCCCTCCAACACCTTAATATTCCCCTCAAGCCCCGCCACCTTGAGCGAAGATGCCTCTTCCTCCTTAGATCGCTCTAACCTACAGGTACATAGGGCATATTCCAAAATCGCTGCTTTAAAAATTGTGGCCGCCAATCTATCAACACGCACATTCAGCTCACCCTTAAGCTCGTCAATCTTTGCTGACTTCATATCTAACTTGGTAGTCAAACCGACCACCTTTGCCTGCAGGTCGGCATTTTCAGCCATCACACCTTTAGTTAGCTCAAGCTCGTCCTTCTTCGTCTTAAGAGACGCCTCGGGTTCGCTATTACGAGCAACGACTTTCATGATATCTTCATCTCGCTCTCTCAACTCCTTGACCTCGTACGCCAATTGGTCTTCCCTCTGTTTAAGCCCTTGACAAAATAATTGGAAGTCTGGGTCCTGAGTGTATATGTCGGCCATTGCACGGTGCTTGGTGCAGTATTGTTGATATTTGGAATACATCTTCCCGTCGATAGTCATTCTTTTTCTTTCCCTACGCTCACGCTCAATATCCATGATGAGAGACTGCCACAATGAGAAAAAGTCAAAAATGAAGATAGGCAGAAAATAATGACAAAAGAGAAAATGAAAACACTACCCGCAAAGCCTTGCCGACAATGCTTCGAGACAACTCTATATCGCTTATCTTCCTGAGCTCCTCATTTTCAGGGGTAGCACATAAAGGGGCTAAGTCAGAAGTCACCTGCTAATAGTTCGACAACAAGTTATAATCCCCGAGGATAACTATATGCCGATCAGAACCCTCCATCCTGATCTCTACATGAGTGTGGCGTTCTACAAACTCATGACGTCCACCGGATCGACATCCAAACCCAAGACTTCGCCCTCAACATGCGGGCCTCCTCCAATGTTGGACGATACACTACCCTCAGCTGAGCGCCCAAAACCACCTCTTGGGTAAACCTCTTCCGTTTGGGGAGACCTCCCCGCCAAGATCGTGTCGACGATAAATGTGGGCGCAGGTGCCGTCTGCAACACACCCACCCTACTTCTACAGTATCCATGGATACATCCTTTCCAAACTCCACTTTCATCCTCTTTCTTAGTAACGTCTCGTCCTCATTAGAGGATTCGCCCAAAAGGTGAGGTGTCAGTACAGAAGAGGCCTCTTCCATCACGACCAAATCCCGAGAGGGACCTTCCATTTGAAGCAGCTGAGTACAGCCTCCTCGAACAGATTCGGCCAAGGTAAATTTCATTCCCGCCGCAGCTACAGCCTGTCGGAATGGGACTAGGGCCCTCCGCCTAGAAACTCCTCAACCTGTCACCACGAAGAGTCGTATCAATAGTTAACGGTGTATAACCAACGAAGTGATGTAGGGGAAGACACTTACCAAATGAAACTTTCGGGCCATAACATTTCACAAAGGTGGGCCAATCTTGGGTCTTCGCTGCATGGGGCAACAAACGGGCTTCCCAATCCCTTATACCAGCGATAGGGCAGGGTGGGCGCCCCATAGCTGTAAACGAGAAGCAAATAAACTCTATAATGAATGAAGAGGAAAAGAGAGAATAAAACAAGTGGTAACACTTATGATTCTAGCTCCACCGCTCTGGGAACCTAGCAGGATCAGATACAATGTGTTCGGTTCTGACAAAGAAGTACTTATGCCAAAACTTGCGACTTGCTTGGTCGTCAGTCCCCACTACTAGCCCCTTTGTTCCACGATGCCTCAAATTTACCATAGTGCCCCTATGAAAACTGAGCGAGAACAAGTGCAAAAGGTGATGGACAGTAACCTCGCACCCCGCCAACTCCGCGTACATTGTTAACATCAGAAGTACCTTAAGCGTGTATGGTGAAAGTTGCGCCGGAAAAACTTGATAGAATCTGTAGAACTCTTATGCTAACAGAGGGAGGGGGAAAAACTAACCGATCACGAAGGGGTACTCATAAAAAGCGCAGTACCCAAGTCTATGGACTTCCCCTTCCCGGAACATCAATATGAGCTTGGTCAGTTTCAGAGAGCACGAGGGTAGGAGTAAGGGGATCTTTGAGGAAGTCACTTCGAGATGTGGGGTGTCTCGGCAGCAATTTCTCCACGGTGGGAAAGCTACCCCCTTCTTCCACCATTGTATCCTCACCGCTAGAGGGGAACGCCACGGACAATGGGGCAGCCTCAGAAATTCCCTCATGAGATCGATGTGTTCTAGGCATTACTTCGATAGAAAAGATATTAAAGCAGCAGAGAAAGTTGTAGTCGAAGAATGGGAGAAGAAGAAGTAGAGAGTTGTAAGAACAAATGCGGGAAGGATGAGAAAGGATAACCAGAAGTGAAATGGCCAAGCGTTTTTGAAAAAACAATCTCTCCACCTATTTATAGGATTGGGTGGCACCAAAATCGAAGCGGAAGGCTACAGAGAGGCATCAAAATCGAAGCGACAAGCCATCAACCCCTGTCTCGAAAATACACATAATGATGACGCACGTGGAGATGACATCATTTTCCAATAAAACACTTTATCCGGTGTCTTGTTGAGCACACTAACCTCCCATTATTGGCCAAGCCGTAATGCTTAAAAAGGCCAAATTTCTCCATATGAGCGAGTGGTGTCCGCTTATCAAGGACGCACCAAGCCGCAACCTCGACAAGTAGATAGACTAACTGTATGAGTCCAAATTTGGACGATCACGATCGTTGACGAATAAGACCAATGACGAGACCCTCGTAGCTCGGTGTGTTGTGAAGGATAACAGACGAACAAACATAGATTGTACGACCCGTACAGTAGTGTAGGTCCAATAGGGGGTATTAGGAATATTCCTTCGAATATTCCCCATAATAGGTCTTTTAGAGTTCAAAAGGGGCTTGTCCCTTGTATATAGCGAAAGTGAACCTTATAAGGGGGCTTTTGATTTTGGGAGGCTAAGAAGTAAATGTAATACTCTTCTACAAAAACATTTAGCATCTTTAAGGTCCAGTAAAAGAATCGAGGAATATTATCCGTCGCATACATTTTATATATATTTTGTTCTAGACATTATTATTCTTAGCCAAGATTTACCCCATCATTTTCTTTGATTAATTTATTCAAAAAAGTTACAATATCTTTTGAGTCAAACATACACGTTGCTTAGATATTCTTACGTATATACAAAATGATGTCGTTATTGAGATCGTGGTTATAGTCTATTCGTGCAATCTCCACCAAAGGCAGAATCAAATTTTTTGTTTATGAAGTCTTAGATTCTAGAAAAGGTAGTTTATTGAATCCTGAAATAAATTATTTATCTATATTTAGTGAATTTCTTAACAGAAATATAAAGTTTTAATCTAAATTCTGTCAAACTCGCACCTAGAACTTTAGCTCTTCCTATGACACCATCTTATTACACTTAGATTTAGAGTTCAAATCTAACTGAAAATCTTTGTGGTGTTGACCTATCCTTCGTTTTTCTTTTAATATCTAAAACATGTCATTGCTTTTTGTGGAGGAAGTAGGTGGGGTTACAAAAAGAACGAGAAAGACATCTCCATGAAGAACACAAGGCACCAAATTAAAGAAATTTCCAATTTGACAACTAAAGTGAAGTGGTCCAGGTTTATTTAGTTAATTTCTTTTGGGGCCCCAAATATTGTTAAACTAACATTAGGACGAAAAGAATTGCCATATAAATATACTTTATGTTAGTTCAATAGATAGTTTCTAGAATTTCCATAGTAGAGATAAACTATATGTTAAATTCAAAGGCCCCTCAACTAAAACAACAAGCTAACAACTCTATTTGAAAGTGCTTTGTGCACATAAATCGACTGACAGTGAACTGATATATTGTTTCAATTGATTGTTCTTTCATTGATGGTAAGGTGCAATAACTTTCAAACACCTAACCCTAGTTTTGTTTACATTTGGACAAGCCAAGTCCTATCAAATGTATGACACGATTAACGTCTTCACTAATTATTTTTATATCTTAATCATAATAATAGATATATTAGACGGAGTTATACATTATATTAATTCGTTTAAGTGCTCTGGTACTTTGTTAATACAACAACAACAACATACCAGTGTATTTATGATTGTGGGGTTTGGGAGGGTAAAGTATACGCATACCTTATCAGGAGCGGATACGATATATTCATGATGAGTTCCATTGAACACATAACTTTCTGCGTGGAACAAAATTTTATATGTAAAAATTGGTTAAAATTACAAAAAATAGTAGATATGAACCCATAACTTTAAGAATATAATGGGTTCAATAATAAAACCTTAAAAGTTGAACCCACAAAGTTTAAATCCTAGATCTGTTTAAACCAAAAAATAGTTTTCAAGGTCAAAACAATAATTTTATATGACGGGCCACAAGCAACCGATTCAATCCGAAAGATATAAAATCTTGTTAATACAACGTGATAGAGAAGTGAGAAATAAATTCAATCACAGATAATATAACAAAAATAGAGAAGAAAGAATTCTTATTGAATGATCCTTGGTAGGATAATGAGCCGAACAAAGCTTGAAGGGCCGAACTTTGGCTAACTTGAGAGCAATATGCTATAAATTACAATGTATAGAATTGTAGAAAAGAAAATTAGATTCACCCACATGGTGGTAAAAGTATGTCTATTTATAGGACTAAATCCAAGTAACCATTCTCCTTGAATTATGTGTCCATTATGAGCATTTACTCAATTCATCCATTACTTTTGGAAGACTTGTAACAACTGTGTAAATGTTGAAATTCTGTAACTGATGAGCTAATTTCGTAACTGATGAGTTAATTCCATAACTGATAAGTTAATTCCGTAACGGATGAGTCAATCCCGTGTCTGTTGAGTCAATCTCGTGCCTGTTGAGAAAATCTCGTCCCTGTTGAGTCAATCCCGTGCCCGTTGAGTCAATCCCGTGCCTGTTGAGTCAATCTCGTGCCTTTTGAGTCAATCTCATGCCTTTTGAGTCAATCTTGTAATTGATTGCCTTGTTCTGACCGTTACAATCATTTATTGCATTTATTAATAATTGATTTGTAATCGATGATGTAATGATGGTAAATCCCATATAATCCAGGATTAATTGACTCCTTCATTATTTATAATTATGAGATATTCTCCCGCACCTGATCTGGGCTATTTCATGATGATTAGTTCCGAGACTAACATGCACGGTATGTTCGGTCCCGGGGGCATTTTACATATCATCTTTACATGTCATTCTTCACTTTTCTTCAAACTTTGCTGACACGTATCGTCATTTAATAGACCCACATGGCGAGTCTAATTTTCACCAATACAGATAGTCCCCCCACTTTTCGGTTACTTACTATGATATGACCGGGAATTGGAAGATTTTATCCATTTCATCCTTGCCTCTGCCTCATTAAAAATCTTGCCGGAAAAACCCAATAGGGACAAAAACCGGACGAAGGGAAAAAGAGTGCAGAACTTAGAGATTTAGATGATAACTTCACCGCTTATGTTCCTTTCGTCAATATATGGTTGGTTTTCCCATGTTATGTTTCGGGGTTTGAAGACAAATCTTTGCCTTATGTTTGCAAAGTTTGATATATATATTTTGGCTTTATTTTTTGCCTATTTTAATGTTTGGATTTTTGTTTTACCCTTCAAATCTGTATTAAAAATACTTTAATGCTCCGTGACTTTTTGAATAAGCACGAATTATAAAATAGGGACCTTTTATGAACGACACTTAATGAAGAAGACGTCTTAACTTCATAATGGTGTAAACATACAAAAGAGAGATAGGAATTTTCACTTATTTTTCTTTAACAATATTTTGGAAAAAGTTTTTACATTGAACTTTCATAACATTTCACATGTGTTTGTGTATCGTCTATAACTCATTTTGCAACTGTTTTTCCTTTTAACAGATTCGATATAAGCTTCCACTCGTAACTGTTTTTCTTTTGCAACAGTTTTTTTTAAATTAGTACAAGGGGATAACTATTTTTATTTACAACAGTTTTAAATATAAGGGTATAAATTTTTACCCATAACTATTTTATTGATAACAGTTTTCAAATAATATAAGGGTGTATGCATTTTTACCGATAACTATTTTTATTGATAACAATTTTCAAATGAATACAAGGGTAATGCTTTTTCATCCGTAACTATTTTCAATTACAATAATTTTTGAGTAAGTACAAAGATGTGCATTTTTACCCGTAACTAATATTCTGCCTTTAACCTTTTTTGAAATATTCATTTATATTTATGAATATGTTTTCAAAGGTTTCCGAGTGAGGCTTGTATTTTTGGCTCGTGACTTTGCTCTTAACTTTCGATTTGTTGGGTAGACCTTAGGCTTGACTTGAATTTTGATTTTTCTAGTCTTATTTGCCTTCCATACATATAGTCCCCCAAGTGTTAGAGCTTTGAAGTATGAAATCTCGAGCATTTGATTATTCCTTCCATGTGGTCCATTTCCTGAAAAAAGAAAAACATACGGGACTCGGAGGTATATATTTAGATGATGACTGCTTAACCCATTTTTTTTATCAAAAGGGTTGTAACTTAGACCGAGAATAATACGTTGTTCCTCGTATCTTTCGGGTCTAATATCATCATTTGGTTTTTTAGAGAATTTATCCGAGTATAAGTTTTTCTTGGCACTTTAGAAAATTATTTGAGTGCTCATACTTAGTCTTTTAGATTTAAATATATATTTGAATGCATCGTTACTTGTGCGATGTCTAAAGTTGCACCTTTGGGTGTCTAACTTTTAAATAAAAGAGAGATCTTTTATATACTTTAAACGCTATGAATAGGACGTCTCCTTTTCATTCGGGTGTAAAATAGGATTGATTGATCCGAGTAGACTTTTAGTCTGAGGGATTATTAATCCTGGTAGAATTTACAAGAGTATTAACCCCATTAAGATTTACGGGAGTATTGATCCCGGTAACACATTGAGTTTGAGGGAGTATTGATCCCAAATAAATATATATCTTAATAGATTTGTACTGAAGAAACATTTAATCTGATTTGATTTTGAATCTAAATTGGAGTATATGAACATACTTCCAAGTAGAAAGGGACACATGTCCGAAATAATATGTGAGATTTACGGGATAATCGATCTGAGTCATAATACAATTAGCCATTAAGAAAGGCTGATATATTTAGCTTGAATGGTTTTTGTTGGACCGAATATAAGTTGTGTGTTTGTTCAAAGTGAACTTTATTCTGGTGGCATATTTGCATACCTTTATCTTGACTTAAATGTAAAACTCTCATTTTTTATCGCGGGATTCTTGACTCTGACATGGAGTTCTCGATCTTTTTTGTATATGTGTAGTATTCGTATTTTTGAAGAACTCATTCAACACTATTTGAAGTGTTTATGCTTTATATGAGTAATACAACTAAATGAGTTGAGCTGGTAAATTATATCGGAATACTCTTAGGAATTCTATCTCGCAAGACAATTAATTGTTTGTATCACTTCTTATAATGTTAGGTCAAATTGACTAATCTTCAAGTATAAGTAATCTTCCTAGAGTTTGAGTTTTGTGGTACGAGAACTCAAACACTGGAATCATAATTTGACAATCCGCGGTCTTATAGTCCCCGGTAGGATAGTTAGTTTCGATATTGATAGACTTTCAAATGGTCCAGTTCCAACATAGGGACGGTACTGAAGCTCTTTTTATCAAATATTTTGTACTCTGATCGGGAACTACGGAGGTTCCAAAATATTATCGAGGATCATGCCATATCTTGATTTGAGATATTCATATTGACTTTGATGAGTTTTGATTTAAAGCCTTATTACCGGAGTAATTTTCACTTCTTTGTTTGGTCCATGTGGATTTTAACTTTTGGAGCCTTAAATATTCTCAAATATAATTCTCCTTCAACAACGTAGGCAGTAAGGGATGAGACGCACTCAGAGTTATCGAGAGCATGCTTGTCTTTGGGTAAAGTCCTATTCTTTATCTTCTTGATTTAAAATTGCATTTACCGAGACATCCGAGACAATTAGTGTACCGACAATCATCTTTCTCCTCGGAATTTTGAAAGTGATGATGCGTTGTTGTTAGATAGCAGGTTCGAATGATTCGACTTTTCGGACTAAACCGATCTTTCAAAGTTCTGTAACTCTATCTTTTATTATTTGTCTCTAGTTTCTTCTTTTGCTTGACTGGATTATACCACGGGTCAATATTGAGCATATAAAACTTTACCTCCGGTGGTACACCTGTTCGGGTAGATCCGGATCTTTTCCAGCCCGTCAAGAAAATCTCGTATCTCTTTGCTCGGAGCTGTTTTTTAGATTTTTGCATTTAGATTCGGGTCATCCAAGACTCGCATTTGTTTAATCTCCGGCCCTGTTTTTGGACATCTTATTACTGTCGATTTGATTTATCGTGTCTTCTTCTATTTAAATCCCGGTGCTGCAACGGTTATACATATCATTCTTGTAGGATAGATAGGAATTCCCGGAGGTGTTCTACCCGCTCGTTTTGTTCCTTGATCTGTTTCTATAAGGTTAGATCTAATTTTTGCAAATTACAATTATCTGGTGTATCTTATCTGAACCTCCTATTCCAGAACTGCTTCGTATAGATCCGTTATAATCAGTTTTGGTACTAATAGCTGCGGTACCAATATATCGATGTACATTATCTATTTTTCTCTGCTTGTTGCTTACATATCATCATCATGGCTATTATTCCCTTTTTATTTTGCATAGTAAAGCCATCTCCAACTTGGTTGTCCTCAACTGTGTTGATTGAAAAATTTTAGCCATCATGAAGGTTTAAATTGGAAAAAGCGATTAACAAAAATTGTTAATATCTTTGGATGAATAGCAAATTTGCTTGAGCTCCCGGTAACGGAACCAAACTGTTTAACCCAAAAAATAGTTTTCAAGGTCAAAGCAATAATTTTATATGACGGGCCACAAGCAACCGATTCAATCCTAAAGATATAAAATTTTGTTAATACAATGTGATAGAGAAGTGGAAAATAATTTCAATCACAGATGATATAACAATAATAAAGCAGAGAATAAAGAATTCTTATTGAATGATCCTTGATAGGATAATGAGCCGAACAAAGCTTAAAGGGCCGAACTTTGGCTAACATGAGAGCAATATGCTATAAATTACATTGTATAGAATTGTAGAAAAGAAAATTAGATTCCCCCACATGGTGGTAAAAGTATGTCTATTTATAGGACTAAATCTAAGTAACCATTCTCCTTGAATTATGTGTCAATTATGAGCATTTACTCAATTCATCAATTACTTTTGGAAGACTTGTAACAACTCTGTAAATACTGAAATTCCGTACCTGATGAGTTAATTTCGTAACTGATGAGTTAATTCCGTAACGGATGAGTCAATCCCGTGTCTGTTGAGTCAATCTCGTGCCTGTTGAGTCAATCCCGTGCCGGTTGAGTCAATCTCGTGCCTGTTGAGTCAATCTCGTGCATGTTAAGTCAATCTTGTAATTGGTTGCCTTGTTCTGACCGTTACAATCATTTATTGCATTTATTAATAATTGATTTGTAACTGATGGTGTAATGATGGTAAATCCCATATAATCCAGGATTAATTGACTCCTTCCTTATTTATAATTATGAGATATTCTCCCGCACCTGATCTGGGCTCTTTCATGATGATCAGTTCCGAGGCTAACAATCACGGTATGTTCGGTCACGGGGGTGTTTCACATATCATCTTTACATGTCATTCTTCACTTTTCTTCAAACTTTACTGACACGTATCGCCATTTAATAGACCCACATGGCGAGTCTAATTTTCACCAATACAGGATCCGCCTTTGTACCTTATCCTTAACTTGTGGAGGCCGTAGAAAGATTGTTCCCGAAAGATCCTCGGCTCAAGAAAAATAATTTACAACACATTTGAACAAGAGAACAGTAATGCAGATGCTACTGAGGGTCTGAGGAGATGCAAGGATATGCCCAAGAAGTATTGAGATGAAGTGATTAGACAAGACAAGGTATGTCTCCAGCTTACCGAGGACATGCATGATCCTAGATAAGACGTTATGAAGGTCGAAGATTTAGGTAGAAGGTTAGTAGGTCGCCAAGTTTGGGTCACCGTTTCTACTCTATTTTCCCCATATCAGTATTAGTGATATCATTTTTAGTTAAATTAATTTGTGACAAACTTTAACTGATAATCTGATAAAAATTATAATTAGTTACATATAATCACATGTTAAATTACACTAACAATTATGTGAAATTATTATACTAGTCATTATATATAACTTAAATTATAAATCCCAGATTGATTTCAGATTACTTGAATGTAAGGACGTGTTTAAGGAGGGGGAAAAACCATTTGGTCTCATTTATTGAATTAATTTACTATAAAGTTTGATTGGTAAGTTCCTATCGAACTGTCTATTTAAATGCCTTGATTAAGAGGAGTCATAGAAGACCACGTACGTTGATACATAATCAATTACTAAACTAATTTACAAGAGAATAATGAATAAAAACACCTCACTGAATGAGACAGTTCATTAATTAATAAAGTTAATAGCATAGGATTATAAACTTGATTTGACGTAATACTATACAACGATGCTAATCCTGTTGGCTACGTAGTATTTGACTGTCTTCATGATTTTTTGGTTGTTACTAGTTTTAAAATATTGAAGTAATTATTAGCTGGCACTATTTTTAATATATTCATATGATTAGGCAACTTGGTACTAAATAACAGGCAAGTTAGTAATATATTGAAGGGAAAAGCATCGAATTTGTCCATGCCCCATTTGAAATAAAGCAATTTTGTTATCCATTAGACTTTTTCTTTGCTCTAATATTATCTTGCAGTTAGGCAAAAGTTTCATTTTTTGCAAACTTCTAACGAACCTTCATTTTAGAAGTATTTTAAATCATAGTCAAAAGTTGAAAAATAAATTTATATTTAATTTGTAAATATATGGACTCGTACAGTCCACCGTTAAAGGCAAGGGCAATTGAAATGCCAAGTTACGTGTCAGGTTATTTGTGTTTTTTCCCCTCAGTTTGCTAGTTTTACTTGCTATAAATAATATAATTATAGTGACCCGATGATTTTTTATTTTTTTTATTATCCATATAAAAGTTAAATTCATTACTAAAGCCACACAATCTGCAAAACTCTTCTCTCCTAGTTCTAATATTTAGCTCGATACTGAGAGTTCTTTATACTCATGTAAATATACAAAAAGCTAATTATTATCTGTATAGCATTTAGCAGCCTCAAATCTTATAGATGACTCTAGTTGGAAGAGAATGATTACAAACAGGGAAACTGACTTCCTTTTCTAAAAATAATTTTCCACTATGGTTGAAAAATTCAACCTTTGCTTTGTGGATACGAAAGCATATTATGGGCAAACCATACACCGAAGGAGAAAAAGAAAAGTTAAATCATATGAGGGGATAAGAAGAATATGGAACCAAATTATACCCTTTGGGACCCTTCACATAACACAAAGATAGCTTTAATTTAGTCCACCACCTCAACACCTCCTAGCCTTTAAAATCATTGGTGAATTCAAGATTTTAAGTTTAGGGATTCTAAAATACAACTTCTCCGATTTATTAGGTTTACAATAGGAACGGGAGTTTACAAGCAACAGTAAAATTATTTTTCTGTGGCTTATAAGTTACAGATTCGAGCTGTAAAATTAGCGAATAATGCTTGTATCAGGATATACTGTAAACATCATACCACTTGGCATGTTGTCTTTCCCCGAATCCTGCATGAACGCAAAATGTTTCGTACAACTCACTGCTCTTTTGGGTTCACAATAGATTATTGTATATACATTGAGTAAATTTCTTAATATATAATTTGATCTAAAGTTACTAAGTTCAATTAAAATTGTTACTTTTATTTATAGTTTTCCTCCTGTGTAAGAACTAAACACACCCCATAATGGAAGTGCTGTGATGAGTAGATTGTTATAAGAGTTTAATCACATTTTTACATTATATATAAGATCACTTCAATTATAACAATATTTAACTCCTTATGAAAAGTCGATCGATTAGTTATTAGTCCCTCGGCTTGATTGATCAAACATGGCATGGGCACGGCGAGGGATTTATATAATGGACCTCGGCACATCCCTATGAAGATTGTGGCATCATGTTGACAAGGCTATCCGACATGGCAGGTGTTGATGGGCATGAACTGTGGCACGACGACATGTGGCTTAGGTGCCAAGACATGACAAGACCATGACATTGGCATGTCCATGGCAAGGCAAAGAGAACAGGCAGAAAAAGCGTAGCAAGGGATGGAAAAACTAAGACAAACTAAGGCGGGACGTGGCAATGCAGATGGGCGCGGATAAGGCAGTGTCATGGGCGAGCTAGGCATGTGGAAGTGGCATACATGCGTACAAGGCATGTTTCATGAGGGCATGATGCGAAGACATGACAAGTGGTTGCATGTTGGCGCCAAAATTCAAAGGTTGCGCCCATGTGCCACGCACATGCAAGGCCGTTGGCCAGTTGGGCAGTTTTGTGTTTATCAGCATGGGTGACTATGTGGGGTTGTGGGCAGTTGTCTCTTTTGAAATTTAGAATTTGAATTCCTTTTGTAGTTGGGTATATCAACTGCTAGGTTAGAATAAGGTTATGAGCGAAAACTGTTTGCTTATATATGCTTAGGCTAGGCAGACTTGTCCAAGCAGAGTTTGGTATTCTGTGGCTATCTTTTTGTAAGGTTTTTGTATGTATTTCTTTGTAGCACGAGTTTAATACAACGTTGGAAAGTGGTTCCTTTAAACTGCGCCTTGTCTAATTTCTGTTTGCTCTTATCTTCTAAGAATCCAACTAGAACGTGAGGGAAAAAGGAAGAGGCTGAGTTATAGATGTATAACTGTCGTGCAGTGTCAAAATTAAAAAAACTAACCCTGTAAAAACTAGTATCAGAGAAACATCGTCAAGATCTTAGAATTATCATGGTTGGAAATGCAGAACTTCGTGAAAGACTTTAGAAGTAGGAGGCTCTAGTGGGAATAACTGATGACCCAGTGGATCTGGTGGATATTCTGGCGCAGATCCATGGCGTTAACACAAAACTTCAACACGTTCGTGAGAGTGTTGATACTCAATTGGTGGAACTACATGCTTTCCACGAAATTGCTACAAAGCAGTTAGAAAATTTACATAAGGAGAACGAGGATCTTAAAACAGAAATTCAGATCCTTCGACGAGCTGTTGCAAATGTGCTCCATGGATGTGAAGAACACACCAAAATTAAGGTTCTAGAGCCAAAGCCATTTGATGGAGAGAGAGACGCCAAGGAACTGGAAAACTTCTTATGGGACTTGGAGCATTACTTCTCTACCGTTCACATCTCGGAGAAGGACCAACTGACTATGGCGGTGCATTATTTCATAGGAGATGCAGTGTTGTGGTGGCGTACAAAAAATGCAGATGATGAAAGTGCTGGCAAACCCAAGGTTGACACTTAGGATAAACTTCATGACGTGCTGAGGATAAGTTCTTGCCTAGCAACTCCTTTTGGGTTGCTAGGGATCGCTTGCAGCAGTTGAGATAGACCGGTTCTATTCGGGACTATGTGAAAGATTTTTCATCCTTGTTACTGGATATCCAAAACATGTCGGATGAGGATAAAATACACAATTTCATTTTCAGAATGCAAGCTAGGGCACAAAATAAAAATTCGTAGGCAGAAAGTTAAAGATCTACCTAGTGCAATTACGACAACGGATGCATTAGTAGATTTTTGCTTAACTCGTCTAACTTCTGATCATGTCTCTTCTTCAAAGTCAAAGGAAAAGGAGAAGAGTAAGGACTGGAAGAAGGAAAATTGGAAGCAAGATGGAAATGACAAAGGCAAGGCAAGATGGATGCTTTTTCATAAAAAACAAACTAGCCAACAGGTGGACATACCAAAAACCTGGACATCATGCACAAAATTGTCCAAATCAAGGAAAGATAATTACTCTTCTTGCTAAAGAGTAGAAACAAGAAAAAGGATAGGAAGTTGCTGCTTATGTGAATCCGTTTCGGATGTTAAATACTTTGGCTTGTGTAACTATGGCGGATGATGAAGATAATGCTGACAAGGAAAAAGTTACAAATCTGAAAGCTACGAGGGATGATTTGGATGATGCTTATTCTACACTTGTGTATGTGGATCTGAAAATCGAAAACAAAAGTGTCATGAAAATGGTTGATATCGGAGCCACGCACACCTTTGTTGCCTTCATAATTGTTCAAGAGTATGAGCTGCAAGTGACTAAGTGTCCGACGAAGATGAAGGCTGTAAACTCAATGGTGCAACCTAGTTATGGAGTGGCGCTAGAAGTTCAGATGATATCAAGCCATTGGTTTAGAAAGTTCAACATGACTGTTGTACCGTTGGATGACTTCAATATGCTGTTAGGAATTGATTTTATAAAGAAGAATAAAGTCGTTCCAATTCCTCATTTAGATGGACTTATATTTATGGGGGAGACAAACCTTAGCATTGTGAAAGGTATTCGGCCCTACGGGGATGAAAGAAAAAATGTCGGGATTGCTGCTTTGATTTCTGCCATTGCATTTGAGAAAAGCTTGAAAAGGAGTGAGTAGACTTACCTCTCTGCACTTGTTGAAGTTAAGCAAGATTTACAAATTGAGGTCCTAGATTGTGTTGCAGATTTGCTGAAGGAATTTAAAGATGTGATCCCTTTAGAATTGCCAAGAGAGTTACCACCGAGGCGGGAGATTTATCATAGGATTGAACTTAATCCTAGATCACTACCGCCTGTGCAACCTCCTTATCTCATGTCTCATATGTAACTAACTGAATGAAGGAAGAAATTGCCGGAGTTTCTTGATGCTGGGTTGATTCAACCATCGAAGGCTTCATATGGTGCTCCTCTATTGTTCCAGAAAAAGTAGGATGGTACGCTGCTGATGATGTGTATTGGCTATAGAGCACAGAATAAGATGACTGTAAAAAACAAGTATCTGGTCTTTTTTATTCAAGATCTGTTGGACAGGCTCTGGAAGTCTAGTTATTGTTAGAACTAAGGTTAGGCTATTGGCATGTTAGGATAGCCGGGGGGGATTCCCCAAGACTATTTGTGTAACTATATATGGTAGCTTTGAATTTCTTTTAATGCCGTTTAGGCTAATTAATGCCCTGAATTTTTTTTGTAATTTAATAAATAATATTATTTACGAGTATCTTGATAACTTTGTAGTTGTTGACTTAGACGACATAGTCATCTATAGTCGGACCCTTGATGATCATTTGTATCACTTAAGGAAAGTGCTAGAAAGACTTAGATTCTATCAACTCTATGACAAGATGGAGAACTGTCAATTTGCAAGTCACAAAATAAAGTTTCTAGGCCATTTGGTTAGTGAAAACCAAGTGCGGATGGACCCAAAGAAAGTGCAAGAAATAGTTGATTGGCAAGCACCAAACAAGATAAAGAAACGTAGATCATTTTTGGGCTTGGCAAATTATTGCCGAAATTTAATTGCAGGCTATTCAAAAAGGGCTACTCCTTTGACTAATTTGTTGAAAGAAAATGTCAAATCGGTTTGGTCAGATTCATGTGACAAGGCTTTTAATGCTTTGAAGAAGGCCATTGTATCCGAACAAATCTTGAAGCTGCTAGATTTTGATTTGCCATTTGAAGTACACACTGATGCTTGAGATTATACTGTTATCGATGTGCTGGTCCAGGAGGATGATCCAGTTGCATTTGTAAGCAGAAAGTTGAACACTGCGGAGCAAAGTTATTTTGCACATGAGAAAGAGAGGGTACAGTAATTCATTGCCTTTAGGTTTGGAGAATGTACTTGCTGGGAACAAAGTTCGTGGTGCATACAGACAACTTGGCTAATACCTACTTCAAACTGAACAGAAATAAAATCTGAAGCAGGGTCGGTGGCAAGAATTCTTAGTTGAATACATCTTTATGGGTGCACAAACCTGAAAAACAAAATCAGGTTGCCGACGCACTTAGTCGCAAAGAGGTATTTGCTGCAACTTATGCACTTACTCGAATTGAATCTGATTTTTTGGATACAATCAAGTTATGTGTTGTGAACGATCCATTATATGTGAATCGATGGATCAAGCGAAATATGGGACAATAAGCAGTATTGGATCGAGGACAATCATTTGCACTTCAAAGGCGGAAGCATTGTGGTTCCTCAAGGTGCTGGATTGCGTCGTTCTCTTCTAAAGGAGAAACATGATACTACTTATGCTGGTCTCCCAGGTGTTGAAAGGATGTTGACGTTACTATCTTGGAATTACTTTTGGCCAAAAATGGAAGATGATGTTGAGGCCTATGTGAAAACTTGTATGTTATTCCAGCTCAACAAGACTGAATGGAAAAAAAATCTAGTTTGCTACAAGCTCTATCAATTTCGGAGTGTCTGTGGGCTTCTATTTCTATGGACTTTATCAGCGGACTTCCAATGTTGATGGCAAAGCATCTATTTGGTGGTAGTAGACAGATTCTCAAAATATAGAATTTTTCTTACTGCTCCCACAGTTTATTCTTCTGAAGTAGCTGCTGAATTATTCTACAAGAATATTATGTAACTCTTTGGGGTTCCACGGGATACTATAAGTGATGGGGATTCGAGATTTATAGGTCGGTTTTGGCCTGCTTTGTTCAAACTCTTGGGGACTTATTTAAAATTCTCGATTGCAAATAACCCACAAATTGATGGGCAAACCGGCCATATCAATCATTTGCTTGAAAAGTACTTGAGGCATTACACGACTGCTAATAAGAGGAATTAAGTTAAGTTACTAGACAATGTACAATTTTACTACAACTTGCACAGGTCTTCGGCAACTGAAATGAGTCCTTTTGAGATAGTATTAGGAAGACAACCCGACACACTGCTGGAAGTTTCTCAGTTCTAATCAGGGGGCAAGTGCCCTGCTGCTTATAGTTATGCTCGTGACAAGCATGAGTTGCTAGCTGAGGCACGAGACAATTTGAGAATAGCAACTAAAAGAATGAAAAGGAATGCTGATAGAAATAGGCGGCTTTTGGAGTTCAATCTTGGTGACAGCTGAAGCTTACTTCACAGATTTGGAAGAAAAGAAGTAGCAAGACGCATCATCATAGGATGATTCCAAAGTATGATGGCGCGTTTGAAGTTGTAAATAAGGTGGGTGAAATGGCCTACCGGCTGAATCTGCTGAAACGTCTCAAAATTCACCCAACTTTTCATGCGTGTTTCCTAAAACAGTTCCATGAAGATGTTGATAATCCAACAAGGGTGGTGCCAAAATGTGCTCCTCCAATAGAGCGAAAGAAATTTGAGGAGACTATTAAAAATATTTTGGATCTTTGTACGTTGGGTCAAAGAAAAATAACAGGTGGATAGAGTTTCTAGTTCAATAGACGAGAACGCAATAGTGTGATGCAACTTGGGAGAAAGGATAGTCTCTATGGCTAGTTTAGGACCTTTGATGAAACGATATGTCATCTTATGTTTTAGAACCTAATTTTGTGCTTTGAAGCCTTAAATACCTTATCTTATCCCTCCTCGATTGCGTGCATAGTCTGGCTATTTTTTCGAAAAGCTTTTATGTTAAAAATTGAGAAAATTTGAAAATATTGCCTAAAAATTCATTTAATTTAACTTCAGTCAATGTTTTGAGAAAATTGACCCGGATTCGTATTTTGATGGTCCCGATGGGTCCGTATCATAATTTTGGACTTGGGCGTATGCCCGAACTCAAATTCGGAAGTCCCTAGCCTAAGTTGTCGCACTTTGTTGAAATTTGAAGGTTTAAAGGCTTAATGACTTTGAAATTTTAGCTAATATGACTTTATTGATATCATGTCCGTATTTTGGTTTTGGAACCCGGTATAGGTCCACTTCTAT
This sequence comes from Nicotiana glauca, assembly GCA_026770625.1. NCBI lineage: Eukaryota > Viridiplantae > Streptophyta > Magnoliopsida > Solanales > Solanaceae > Nicotiana > Nicotiana glauca. Next base: position 192,731 of record MU670369.1, read on the forward strand.
ATTTATGACTTGTTTGTCAAATTTGGTAAGATTCGGAGTTGGTTTGACGTAATTCGGACATCCAGTTGTGAAAATAGAAGTTCATGAGTTTTCTTGAAACTTTTTCTTTGATTTGATACTCAATTCGTAGTTCTATATGTTATTTTGGTGATCTGATCACGCGATCAAATTCGTATGATATTTTTAGACTTGTGTGCATATACAGTTTAGAGCTTCGAGGGCTCGGGTGAGTTTCGAATAAGCCACATAGTGGTTTAGACTTAGAAAGCTCAGTTGGTGTTCTGCAATTTCTAGTACTGGTCTCTGATCTCGCAATTGCGAAATCAGTGTTCTCATTTGCGAACATCCCAAATCCTGCTAGGCTCGCATATTCGAGCAAATTCTTCGCATTAGCGAAGAGTACCTGAGTCACGAAAGTTCGCATTTGCGGTCTGGAGGTCGCAATTGCGGGGAGGTCAGAGTTCGTATTTGCAAACATTTCATCGCAGATGCGATAAAAATAGAGGTGTGCAGACTTCACAATTGCGAGATGTTTTGCGAACTCTCGATTGCAAATGCGACATCTTCAACTAAACAAATAGGAGTTAGACATATTTTTGTTCATTCTTCAAATTTTCAAAACTAGAAAACCTTAATGGCAATTTTTCGAAGAAATCTTCTTGCCCAATCTATTGGTAAGTGATCCTAATCTATTTTCTTTCAATGTTTCATTACATTTCATAAGTTTTCAACCTAAAATCTAGTGTTTTCATGGTGGAAATTAATGGTTTGGGTAGATTAGGGATTTTTATAAAATTGGGATTTAAACCTCAAATTGAGGTCGGATTACAAAATAAGTTACATAACCGGACTCGGGGTGAATGGGTGATCGAATTTTGGTCCAAATCTCAGGTTTTGACCAAGCGGGCCCAAGAGTTGACTTTTTCAATAATGACCTAAATTGAATCCTTTGCAATTGTGGGTAGTTCCTAAGGCTTAATTTGAATCGTTTGGTTGGTATTTACTAGATTCGATTGGTTCGGAGGCTTGTTAGAACGGCAAAGATATGGTTGAGCTTTGAGTTGATCCTTGGAGCGAGGTAAATGTCGTGGTTAATCTTGACTTGAGGGATTAGGATTTGTTTGTCTATTTGCTACATGTTTAGATGTTGGGTACAACATATATGTGAGATGATGAGTACTTATGCGTTGTTGTCTGGTTAAAGCATGCGGGTGGGACTTGTTCTTTGAAATTTATTGTTTACTTTGATCATGTTATCCATGCTAGACTAGTTACTTATTAAATTGATCGTTTTCACCACGTTTATGTGCTTTTTTGCTAATTGAGTATTGTTTCTAAAGTTGAGATTGGAATTGTGGAACCATTGTTGAGGTAAGACTTATTCTTGTTGTTCATATCTTCATGTTGTTACTTGTTCATTTTTACACGGTAAGGGAGAGTGTTAATGACAAGGGTGATGCCATGCCATATTATAAGAATCGATGCATGAAGGGTGATGTCGTGCCATATTTTTTAGCGTTAATGCATGAAGGGTGATGTTGTACCGTATCTATTGATTTGTGATGAAAGTGAGTGTAAAAGCACAAAGGGTAATGCCGTACTTTTATTATTGTTTTACTGTGAGGTTGAGAGTAAAAGCACGAAGAGTGATGTCGTGCAGTTTTATTCATTGTGTTTACTTGTTTTACTGGTTAAAGACATATTGATTGTTCTAGTCATCATTTCTACATTAATTAACGTACTTTGTACCCCATTCACATGTCCCATCCCAATAGTACATGTTTAGCTTTTATTTATTGTTATCTTGTACGTATAATGTTATCTACACAGGTTTATTACGTGGATATCTTGTCATAGCCACGTCACTACTTTATCGAAGTTAGGCTCAACACTTACGAAGTACATAGGCCCGGTTGTACTCATACTACACTCTACACTTCTTGTGCAGACTTTGGTATTGGCCCCAACTAGGGGTGTTCATAAAAACTCGAAAAATCGAACCAAACCGAAAACCAAACCAAATCGATAAAAAAAACGATACTTTTTGGTTTGGTTTGGTTTTGGTTTTGAATTTTAAAAACCGATCAAATTTGGTTTAGTTTTGGTTCTATTAAAAAAATGAACCAAACCGACTATAGGAGTAGCTATTTCAAATTTATTATCACACCTATATATATGTATTGTCGACGCCCCCTTTCCTCTAAGATGCAGAATCGGGTTTATGACATTTGGGAAGACAACACTATTCCCGTTTGGGAATTGGGTTTTGGATTTTTGGGAGAGTCGCCACCTAATGATTATAGTGCATTAGGAAACTTTTTTAGAAGAATTTAAGATGAAAACCAGAGTTTGGGTAAGGGCTAGAAATTATCTCGAGGGAAAGGTGTTAGGCACTCGTCAAGATCCACTAGTGTGGTTCCCGGCCATGCTACAATTGTGACTTTAATGCAAACAAATAAGTAAAAAAGTAAGTATTGCAAATGCGAAACCGTTACAAATAAGAAGCACAAAGGGTTTAAAAGTGCTGGAATTCAGAAAGAAAATGGTTTTGTGATTAAAGAAGAGATACGCAAGTAAAGGGAAGGGGTCAAATAATTGGTGCAAACAACTTAAAAGAAGTATGAGAAATGGAAGTTGAAGTTGGGACAACTTTTAAAATTCTGAAAATTATTAAACTAATAAAGAGGGAGGGGGGTCCTAGGTTTATACATTACATGGATCATTCGCACAACACCGGTACCCAATTGTACGCATAGTGTTATCGTGTAATCATCATCTCCATGTCTATCCTTCCCACCCCATCAAGGTATTAAAGCGCGAAATGGTATCGTTTACTAATTTTATGCTATTACTCGTCCCAATCCTATCAGTCCTGGAGGCAAATGGACTACTATTCCTAAAGGGAAAGGAATTTGGGACTTTTAGAAGTTTCAAAGGATAAAATGCTAAGGCGTCAACCAAAACAAATAATTGCAAATAGAAGGGGAAACATACAAGCAAGCAGGGCTCAAATATGCCTCCATAAATCATCGAAAATCACAGAGTTTAGCATGTCTTTCACGTACTGATTTTTGGTCTTATTTAAATAAAGCGACGAGCGGACTGGTTCAACGCATATTTTTAGGCGAAAAGTCTACATTAGGCATACTCGAATGCAGTTGTTTGAAACTGATCTGGTTGACCTAAGTGTTGATTAGAACTAGGCGTGATATATACTGATTTTAGAAACAAATGTGCAAACTAACAGGAGTTACTGATTTTAGCGGGACAATATAAGTTTAATAGCTAGTATTATCTCTATTTAGATTCGAAATTTCCTATAGGCATGCATTCTATATGAATAATGATTTGGACACCTTTTAGATGTTGACAGAAGGTCCTATGAACATGTTCTCTATATGCAGCTTTTATTATTCAAACCTACAAATGGTTTGCCTAGTGACGTTTGTAGATGCAGAATACAGCAGTTTGTAGACCATGTTTATATGAATTTGCGAAACAATTAGAAGTTAACCTATAGGCAGGATATCTATGCGCATTTGCAGAAATTAAAGGTTAAACCTATAGGCATGATTTCTAGGTGTGTGTGCAAAAATAAAAGTTTAAACCTATAGGCATGATCTCTAGGTATATATGCAAAAATAAAAAGTTTAAACCTATAGGCAGAATTTCTAGGTGTATATGCAGAAATAAAAAGTTTAAACCTATATGCAGGATTTCTAGGGGTATTTGCAGAAATTGTAACAAACCCCTATAGGCATGATCTATGTGCATATTTGCAGAACTTAAAAGTTAACCCTATAGGCATGATATCTAGGTGTATCTGCAGAAATTAAAAGTTAACCTATAGGCATGATTTCTAGGTGTGAAATTGCAGAAATCATAACAAACCCCTACAGGCGGGATCTCTACCCTTGATGCGTAAAAATAAATCCCATCCCCCCATTTTACTAAGTTCCCCGAGTTTGTACAAATTATTACAGCCCAAAAGAAACAACTGGAATAATAAAAAAAAATATATCAAAAATCATCAGCTGCATCCGAGCAGCCTAATTCAGACTTAAGGCCTAATAATATGAGATTGAGCCATTTTCGAGATCCAGATTTCCAAGCCTTCTCTCATCTAGGGTGTTTCAGAGATCCAAGGGATTTTAGGAACCCCAGGCAGTGCATACACCCAAGATGTTAATCAGAAATTGAGTTGTGCAGTGTGGAAAAGCCAGCCCTTATATGTCCAAGTTCAGAGGGAGCTTCAGGGTCCCAAGGCAAGGCTTACACAAGAGGGGCAGAACTTAAATTCTAGGAGTTGAGTGTAAGTGCAATAGAAAGGGGTAGAGGGGCTACCCAGGTAAGCTGGTGGTCATGCCCAACCACAAAATAGACTGGCACACCCCTGACCAAACCTATGATCAAGCATTTAGGGAGTAAAGACCTACTGGAGGTCAAGCCATGGCCTGAACAATAGTCAGAAGTACTGGCAGGCCAAGGCTGTTACTCAGCATACACACAACTTAGGGCCCAAAGGGTCCAGTTCATATTTGTAACGACCCGACTGGTCGTTTTGCATTCTCGAACCCCGTTCCCTTAAATGATCCTTTATGCATTTGCTTTAGCTGAATTACGACTTGCGGGGGCGGGTGGTTCGGAAGTTAGAAGAATTTCGGGCAAGAATAAGCTCATTCGCTTCATTTCATATCTTCAAAAAGGCCAAGTTTGACTTCGGTCAACATTTTGGGAAAACGGACCCGGAATCGCGATCCGGCAATTTCTAAGGGTCCGTGGAAAAATATGAGACCTGGGCGTGTGCCCGGAATCGAATTCCGAGGTCCCTAGCCCGAGTAATGGAATTTTTCATAAAAATTGTTAAATTAAGTTTCAAAGAATTAAATAAATTAAGAAATTATTGTTTTTATAGGTATCAGGGTCAAGATTTCGATTCCGACACTTGGTACGAGTTCGAAATATCATATATACTTACCCGTAAAGTTTGGCGTCAATCCGGGTAGTTAAAGGGCGTTTTGACCCGTTGGTAGAAAATTAAGAACTTGAAGTTCATTAGATTTGATTAATTGGTTTTGGGGTCCCATTCCGTGATTTAATAATGTTTTGGGTGTTCGAAGGTTCGACTAGGTCCGCCTCGTGATTTCAGATTTGTCGGTATGTTCGGGCGGGGCTCGGGAGCCCCGAGCGTCAAATGGTCGAGGTTCGAGCGAAGCTAGAAATTGCAAAAGGGGCAACATCTGCTGCTAATGTCATAACCGCTTCTGCGGCTATTGGACCGCAGAAGCGAGACCGCAGAAGCAGTCTTGTGATCGCGGAAGCGGAAGGGGCCTGGCCCAGGGGAAATCGCAGAAGCGGACCCCAAGACCGCAGAAGCGGTAGGCCCAAACCGCAGAAGCGGTTCTATTTCCGCTTATGCGGACTCGCAAAAGCGAGTTCTGGACCGCAGAAGCGGCCCAGTCTCTTTGGCCCATTTTCCGCAAAAGCGTCCTATGTCCTCTGAAGCGGAACCCGCAGAAGCGGGATTTCATCGCAGAAGCGGAAATCACAGGGGGTCAGTGTATCATATAATTCGATCTTAAGCCCATTTCCCCCATATCTCTCTTAACTCTAGGGCGATTTTGGTGATTCAAAAAGGGGAGTTTCAGCATAACATTTTGAGGTAAGTAATCCCCACTTATTTTTA
>MU670369.1:230998-258194 GCA_026770625.1 Nicotiana glauca
ATATGTTATATACAAAAATTATACAAATTTAATTCACTTTTTCGACTACTGAATGTAAATAGTTTCTGATACGGACTAAAAGTGTTAATACCCATATTATTAATCTCTTGTTTGATAGTGTTTTCAACTTATGATAACTAATACACCCTATTTAGTACTACTCTTATACATAGCAAACAATGCATTAATAATACCATGATTTCTAATACATGGATAAGAATATATAAAGATAGATTGCTCTCTCAAAACCTTTCAATTCCTTTCCCTGGAGAGTATTTTTGTAAACAATATGCAGTGTATGTTATTTTAAATATACCAAATCAAATAGTTGGTAAGAAATAATCTCAGTATAATTAATCCTATCATTACTAATCCCGACATTACTGATACACTATTCAGTATTATTCTTATATACCTTACCAAATGAACCCTAACAACATTTAGGTCGGGTATGTTTCAATCAAGTAATGTCCTAAATTTAGAAGCATTCGACGATTTAAGATCAAGTATGATTTATTTACAACCAACTTAGGCCTGATCCATTATTTAGTTGATCTAACACTTGGTGAGTATTTAGCAGTCCATGCATGTACCAAATGTCACAATGTTGAATTCAAGATTTTGTTTTTTCGACATCTGATATAAGCTAATTTGACATAATTAATCTCAGCGTACAGTGTTGAGCAAGATTATGAAATTTTTGCAATCCTGGAAATTTATGATAATCCCTGTCATCAACATAAAGATATAGATGCCTGGTGCAGGATCCTAAGTTGGGCCAGCCCATCTTTCATAATGGTCATTAGAAACATGGGCCACTAGATCGAAAAAATTACAGAAATATGACACTTATTGGGGTGGTCTTTAAATTTTGACCATCACTTGCCATCGAGGGGAAACACTTGTTAAATATGAAATTTAACCTATGGGATAAGCGGGGACAAAAATTCAAGACCATTCACTTTTAGGGCTATTCGTGTACTTCACCCTAGCAATAATGCAAAGATTTAGCTGGTTAGAAATCCAAATATAAGTTAGTAACCAGTAAACTAGGCTTGCTGTGTTAATAGAAAGGATTTTTTCATTCATATACACTATTTGAAAATTTAATATCCTTAATGTTCATGTTTAATAAATTACCCTACCTACACAAGTTTTATTTTTGCAAAATATATACATTACACCTTAAAAGTCTCTCAATTCATTATTAGTGCCTTCAATTAGGTTACTTTAACACCTCCAAGCAGCTTGCCTCTTCTGTTATTATAAGTTATCGCACTTTATACTAGTTGAATTTCTATTGTCGTTATTAAATAAATTTTCATCTTGACAATATTCACACCAATATATTTGTAGTTGTACCAAAAGTGTTTTACATCCCACCCATATCAAAGGAAGACAAAAACCTTAATGTGAGAATAATTGAGTTCACACAAAATTGAGAAACGATCACCAAATTTCACGAGAAGAATGATCTTTTCAATGCAATTCCTTTATAAGTTAAAATTGGAAAAAGACAACAAACTGAAAAGAAGACGATAATATTATTCTTGCATCAAATCAATTATAGAAGTTTTCTTCTATCTGGCCAACTGAAGTACTATTGTTGAATTTGATACAAATAAAAATGAAAATTTGGTTTTTTTGATTAGATGATCAAATGAGAGTCTTAGTTCTTCGACTTGGCAATTAAATAAGTTTTGGCAAATTTGATAACAGTTTGCAATGGCTCAACCATGGTAAAATATCGAATTATATTATAATATCAATCACCAAATATACATCGCTTTAATTTCACACTTAAAATTTGTCTGTTCACATCTTCATATTTTCTCTATAAATAAACAAGTCAATAATCAATGCCAATACACCCTTTTTAATGTTTACAAAAGAAGTTTCAATTTTATAAGAAAATAGATGAAAATAGCTTTAGATTCAACTATTTTTCTGTTCTTGACACTATTCCTTATTATACAAATATAATTTTTAAACAATTTTATAAAGTATATCTTTTGTATATTTTCTATCTAATTTATACACAATAAAAATAAATTTCATACAACTAATTATATATTATACAACTTATCTATCACTTTCACATATTATTTCTACCCAGTTAAATACAACTACAATAACATATAACTTAAATAAAATTTTATACAATATGTCTTCTGTATATTTCGTATCTGAACATGGTAAAAATAAATTTCAGATAACTAATTATATATTATATAGCTTATCTACAACTTATGCTCTCTTTTTCTTTGCTTTACATTACTGAAATTTGGGATTGAGAGATAAAAAGACACGTAGAGAGAATTCTCAATTCTTTGCAACAACATCCAATTTAAACAAACAATATTTTTTGAAAACCCAAATTCGAATTCAAAGCTTCAAAGTTTTTTAATGGTTGTCAATGGTGGAATTGATGCTCTCTTGTGCAAGATACGTGGGGGAACGGGGTGGGATGTGGAGAGAGAAACGTGGGGGAGTGGAAGATATGATATAGTAATTTTAGGACACTAATTATTTTCATTAATTCCCTTAAAATGTACATAAATGGTAATTGAGTACATAAAATATAATTATAGTAAAACTTGAGTAGGGAGGGTTGTATTAGAGTTGTAGGTTAGGGGCTAGTAGAACTTTCCTTACTTCATTCCGGGGATGAGACGAGATTGGATTAGGGTTGATCTTAGATGGCTTGCAGTTTATGCTGAATACACTCTATACTTGCTGTTATCTTTGGCCCGAGCCTTAGATACTGGTTACTGTTATTGCATATCCTTCATCTTTTGGTTGTTATGCTTCCGTTACTATTACGGTTTCTATTGGAATTACTAATATGTTGTCTTTTCTTATTTTCTTGTTTTTTTATTTTTGTTTTTCTGAGCCGAGGGTCTATCGGAAACAACCTCTTTGCCCTATCGGATAGGGGTAAGGTCTGCGTACACTTTACCCTCCCAGACCCCACTTGGTGGGATTTTACTGGCTAGTTATTGTTGTTGTTTGAGTAGGGAGGGTAATATAGTTTCATAGTGTATAGGAATGTAAAAATTCCATAATAATTAATGTAGAATAGTTTAGGTCCATGTAATGTTCAAAGATGTTCATGTCTTTCTTGGCCCAGCCCATTAAGCTGGTAGTGCCCAAAAACTTTCATGTTTTGATTGGCAGGACTATTCGACTGATAATTTCTTAACTAAAGAAGTAGTCATAAGGATTAATTTGAATTTAAAGTCAAAAGTCCCAAATATGAGCTGTATGCCAGCTTAATACTACTTTCCACAAAGAATATTAGAAATTATTCAAAAACCAACTTCATCATTAATGTTCAATCACTACTCTTCCTTTAAGACCTATATATATATATATATATATATATATATATATATATATATATATATATATATATATATATATATATATATATATATATATATATATATATATATAATGTATACTTCTCTTTTATTTTCTTTATTTTCTTTTGGCCCATTGATTCTACCTATTTGCCAGTATGTCAGTCAAGCTCAATAATGGTGACAAATTGAAGAATCAGACTTTCTAAAAGCCACCCTAAATTTGTATCAGAAGACAACTTTGCTTGCTTCAAATACCTTTAAGAAATATTTAAGTGTGTTTTATCGGGAAAAAAGAGAAAGATAAGAGTCAAATAATAAATATAATAGAGCGCCGATGAGGTCACATCTCAAAAGAAGGTATCCAACAACATAATTCCTAAATAGTATAAATCTATCAGAAACCTTGAAAAACATCGAAGTTTTCCTTACTTTGTTGCATTTTTTTCCGGTTTGGTCAAAGAAATCTATTCCTTTTTTCTTTCTAAAATCTATCAGAAGAATGCTATCGAGGTTGAGATTAAATCGATCAGTGTATATGTTGTATTACTTCGTTGACGAAATAAATAAGGAAAAAAAGATTTGCTAATTTGGTGCACATTTTATGTTACATTGTAACATCCAGACATGCATCAGCTTCTATATCCAAGATTCTAGTTGTTTGACTCGAAAGATACTAATTACTTTACAAGTGAATACAATAAAAAATGAATCAAAAGTAAATCGTAATCGAAGATAATGAGACCTAGAATTATGTATTATGTTTGTTATTGCTTCCAAGAGATTGAATATTCAAGAGAGAGAGAATGCTCGTTCTAAAAAGATTTGATGCCTTTACAACATTAGGATCCTCCTTTATATAATAGGTGAAACCCCTTGAAATAATAAAATAATACAGAGATTGGTCACGTTCTTTCGAGGAGACGACGAGACCGATAATACACTTCACCCCGATGTTATTAGGTCATGCCCTTACTTCGGTTAGCGTATATTTGTTGGTCGTTGCTACCAACTTGGAGACGTAGCGGGCAAAATTTGACCCCATACAGTTAGTCCCTCCATTCGTCGGTGACACATCGAAGTGCGTCCTCGATGGACGGAACCATGAACCTTGTTTTGGGAAAATTTGACCATGCTTGAAGGCGGCAGCGTGAATGAGGGAACATTCGAATTTATTGAAACGTTGGCGTGCAACCCCTTTCTTAAAGTGATGTCATCATACACATGCATCATCATCACGCGTGTTCCCGAGGAATTACAAAAGGCGTTCTGATGCTCGGTTTCCCACGCCTGTTTGAACCTTACCTCTTCGATTTCAATGCCACCCAACCCTATAAATAGGGAAAGGGTTTAACTTGATCCAACTTTCGATCATTTGCAAGCGTTTTCCGACCTTCTAAGAAAGCACTCCCTTTCTTCGGAAACCCACCGTCTCTCTGAAAATACACTTTCGGTTGTGTCGTACACCGCTCCCTAAACGAAAATCATGACAAAACCCAGACGGGATAACAATTTGGGGGCTCGTGATAATATGCCATCCGATGTGCCGCCTTCGTCCGGCGGTGATAAGGGAGAAAGGGGAGAGGAGCTCACCCCTCTTACCGTGGACAACGTGCTATCGAAGCAATTTCTTGTTATGAGGGACTTCCAAAAGGAATCCCCCGAGCAACCTTTGGATAAGTCTGAGTTAACGCAGGAGCACTTAGATAGTCTTCGCACGTCGTTCAGCATACCTACTCACGTGGAGATGGTCTTAGCGGGAATGGATTATGCGAACGCCCAGAGACCGGGATATTGCGCGTTTTATGAATATCCTTTTTTAATCGGTTATGGCTTTTCCATCTTTCCTTTGGAGGAGGGGATTTGCCGCTTTTTCAACATGTGTCCAGCTCAACTTACTCCGTACACCTTAAAGATATGTAGGATAATGTCTACACATGCAGAGCTGGCTAGGTGTGAGATCTCTGTCCACCACTTTTGTAGTTATTCGACGCCAGCTATCTGAGGGGTACTATGCTGCATTTGAAGAATCGTGGCTCGAAGGGGCTGGTCGTCCAGACCGATGATCGGGCTAACCGCGGTTATTGGCGTAGGTACTTCTTTATCAAACGGAGCATCGGGTGTCTAACCCCATCGGGTTCCCATAGAGGTGGAATCCGAAACGTAAGCGTTTCCATCCGTCGAGTTCTTTATCGTACGTGACCTTAGCGGTTCTGGTCGTACCATCGTTATGACTTTTCCTTTTATTTTGCAGCAATAGCTCACACACCCCAGTTCATTACTGATATCAAGCAATGAGTAGCCGGTTTACTGCCTTATGCAGAAGAAACCCGCACATGGTCCGAATTCCTTCAACGTTACGGCCCCGTGGGCCCTTCAGGTATTTCTTCAACTTTAATTGGTCATTTCCACAAACTTCATCAACTAAGCTATTCGTATCGACAGGTCGAAATGTTCCTAAGAAGAAGGCGACGGTACATATCTCCGCTCGATCAGATATCGGCCCGGATGTTCAGGAGATACTTTGCGCATCTGTCGGGGGAGGGGGGGTGCCCGTAGTTCCCTTGCAAGAGGTTACACCTGTGGAGGCGGCTACAAATAAGGCGACGACGTCGACGTCATCTCCGCATCCTGCAGATGAGCCTTCCGAGGGTGATGAGCCTGAGGAGAGAAAAAGGCGGAGGCTTGAAACATGTAAGATGGTGGCGACTCGGGATGAAAGGAGTGACGTGCCTCGTCAAATATCTAGACCTGTCTTTATGGCTGACGTTATTCGTTCGGGGAGGCCAGCCCATCAGCAAGTGCTATTGCCGGTACCAGCTCAGTTCGTGTTGTTGAGGGTGGCTCGACACCTATCATTGTCGGGGATGCTGAGGGATCGAAACCTGAGATCGCCCAAGAGGATGTGGATGGCTTGACAGAAGGTATTACACATATGGAGATGACAACAGACGGGTCCGACTGCCGAATCATAATTCCAGGGGCTTATAATTTATTACAGCACAACGAGCGGGCTGCGTTGGAGATGACTTTACTATGTGCCACCCCTGAGCGTGAAATGCTGAGTGCTGTCAGTGATGAAGAGTTATCTTGGAGGGTCGCCGGCATGACGTTACAGGTAACTTTCTATTCTTCCGCGTGTCGTGAAGTTGACCTTAACGTGTACTAACTCATGTTTTTTCCTTAGACCTTGGTTTTGGAGGTGGAGAGGAGGCATCGTGAGCAGAAGAAAACGACCGTTTACAATAAAATGGTGAAGAAGTATAAGAGGTGCCACTCCAAGCATCAGGCGGCGGTGGACCTTTTCCAACAGGACCCCGCATTTTGGGTGTTCTGGGAAGGCCTTGAACAGAAGGAGGTGCAATTGAATCGCAGGGTGGCGGAGCTAGAAAACACTATTGAGGAGTTGGTGAAGGCTTATAATAATGAGTTGGAATCACTCCTCAAATTGAGGGAAGAGGAGTTGGAGCTCAGTCGTGGGGTGGCGGCAAAGGTTGTCGATCTGCACCATAGGATGGCGATTTTGACAGCCGAACTCTAAGCCAAGGTGGCAGAGGTCGATGTTCTCAGGCGTACTGTCCCACCAAGGCCTGAGGATGTGGCTCGACCTTTTTCTTCCCAGCTCTTGTCTGATGAGGATGCGCGTTGTGATGCGCATGAGATATGGGTTTATGCGGAGGACATATTAGACGTATACAAGAAACTTTTCATTGCGAGTCGTGCCTCTAAGGAGGATGTCCAGGAGCAGTGGCGCGAGGCTCGTTCCGCTCGGGTAGTTTGTAGGTACAGTTTTGACTCCCCTAATCGGGAGGGCTATGCTTTAGAGGACGTTAACCGACTTGATTCCGACTCCTGGTTCAATAAAGCTTATTGCCTTGGTGGCAATGGTCGAGAAGGCGAACAGACGGGGGGCGATGGACAAGATAGCGAGGCTCCTTAAGATTTGTACATGTTTTGCTTTTTTGTGGAATGTAACGGGGGCCTTTTGCGGGACTGAATGTATATAATTTTTTGTCATAGTGTAAGAATCATACTTTTGCTGCTTTTCTTTTTGTGTTGTTCTTTGTTTTTTAGAACTTCACCTCCACAGAGTTAATATTCGTTTGTTTGTAGAAGATCCGTTGCCTCTTTGGGTAGCGCCGAAGTAGTACCGGTGGTTTTGGGGGTGGTCCCCTGGGGCTAACCGCCGTCGTAGATAAGTCAAAACCCGATCTTAGTGAATAAATAAGGCGAAATTTTGGCCTTTGTTTAAATGTTATTCGTCATAGTCGAGCTTGGCTGATGCTCGATGGCAATGGCCTTCGCCAATAGGATGTAATTTCAACTATCATTGAAGTGTTATCCGTCGTCGTCGAGCGGGGTCGACATTTAATGGCGATGGCCTAAGCCAATAGGATGTAACTTCAATTGTCATTGAAGTGTTATCCATCGTCGTCGAGCGGGGTCGACGTTTAATGGCGATGGCCTTAGCCAATAGGATGTGACTTCAACTGTCGTTGAAGTGTTATCCGTTGTTGTCGAGCGGGGTCGACGTTTAACGGCAGTGCCCTTAGCCAATAGGATGTGACTTCAACTGTCATTGAAGTGTCATCCATCGTCGTCGAGCGGGGTCGACGTTTAATGGCGATGGCCTTGGCCATTTATATAATGGATATGGTGGCCTTGGCCGCTTACATAATGGAGATGGTGACCTTAGCCGTTTACACAATGGAGATGGTGGCCTTGGCCGCTTACATAATGGAGATGGTGGCCTTAGCCGTTTACACAATGGATATGGTTGCCTTGGCCTCTTACACAATTGAGATGGTGTCCTTGGCCGCTTACATAATGGAGATGGTGGCGATGGCCTTAGCCAATATGATGTGGCTTCAACTGTCGTTTAACTGTTATCCGTCGTCGTCGAGCGGGGTCGACGTTTAATGGTGATGGCCTTGGCCGTTTACATAATGGAGATGGTGGCCTTGGCCGCTTACATAATGGAGATGGTGGCCTTAGCCGTTTACACAATGGATATGGTGGCCTTGGCCGCTTACATAATGGAGATGGTGGCCTTAGCCACTTACACAATCGAGATGGTGGCCTTGGCCGCTTACATAATGGAGATTCAACTAGGCTAGTCCCTTTATTATATCGACCTGGAGAGCATGTCGAGTGGCCGATATGATAAACTTGTCTCCAGATACCCCTAGGTGTCCCCTTCGCCGCCTCGTTAAAAACCTCTCCGAGAAAACCCAATTGGGACAAAACTCGGGTAAGGGAAAAAGAGTACGACTCGGGAGATGCCCTTCAGAAATGGAAGTACTTGAGGTGGGCGACGTTCCAGTTGTTTTGGAGTGTTTTCCCTTCCATTGTTTCCAACTGGAATGCTCCTTTGCTCACCGCTGCTGTGATTTTATATGGTCCGCTCCAATTGGTGCCTAGTTTCCCTTCGCTCGGGTCATTTGATGCCAACGTTTTGTCCTTGATGACGTAGTCTCCCACTTTGAGTGGTCTTATTCTGGATTTTTTGTTGTAATACCTTTTGACCTGTTGCTTTTGAGTTGTCATTCTTATTTGGGCCATATCCCTTCGCTCTTCGGCCTCGTCGAGGTCTTGAAGTCTATTCATATCGTTGTCTGCTCCGCTGGTATGTGAATACCTCAGGCTTGGTTCTCCGATTTCGATGAGTATGACCGCGTCGGTTCCGTAGAACAGTGAGTATGGTCTTTCTCCCGTGCTGGATTTGGGTGTGGTTCGATATGCCCACAGTACTTCCGGTAGTAGTTCGGGCCACAACCCTTTGGCTTCTTTGAGTTTCTTCTTCAGTATGTTCAGTATTATTTTGTTGGAAGATTCTGCTTGGCCGTTGGCAGTGGGGTGATATGGTGTGGAGAGTATTCACTTGATGTGCCATTTCTCGAAGAATTCAGTTATCTTTTTGCCGATGAATTGGGGGTCGTTGTCACAGCTGATTTCATTGGGGATGCCGAAACGGCATATGATGTTTTTCCATATGAAGGCGATGACTACCTGTTCGCGTATATGGGCGTACACACCTGCTTCCACCCACTTGGAGAAATAGTCAATTAAAACTAACATAAATCGTACCTTTCCTCGTCCTGCTGGTAGGGTACTGATTATGTCCATTCCCCACTTGACGAAGGGCCAAGGTGAGGTTACTTAGTGGAGGGGCTCACCCGATTGATGTATCATGGGGGCGTATTTTTGACACTGTTCGCACCTGCGAACGTACTCTGCTGCCTCTTTTTTCATAGTGGGCCAGTAATATCCGGCTCGGATGATGCAACAGATAAGAGCACGATTTTTGGTGTGGGCACCACAGTGACCCTCGTGCACCTCTTTGAGTACTTGCCTTGTTTGGTGCGGCCTTAGGCACTTAGCGAGAGGTCCGCCAAATTTCCTTTTGTAGAGCTCGTGATTTATTAGGCTGTATCGGGCGACTTGTACGTGGAGATGTTTGGCTTCTTTTTTGTCGAGTGGGAGTGTCCCGTCCTGCAGATAGGAGATAAACTGGTTGCTCCAGTCCCAAGTCAGATTTAAAGAGAGTACCTCAGTGTGATCTATGGTTGAATGGATGAGGGCGACTATATTTCCCCTGTTGATGTTTTTGGTGGCTGCGGCCAGTTTCGCTAAGCCGTCTGCTTCGACGTTCTGCGACGTAGGGATTTGTTCAAGGAGGCACTCGTCAAACTCAGACATCAACTTGTGGATTTATGATTGGTATTTTTGTAGTCTCTGCTCCTTGATTTGGTAAGTCCCGGTGACCTGGTTCACCACGAGTTGGGAATCGCAATGGAGGATGAGTCGTCGAGCTTCGTATTTGATGGCTAACTTCATACCTGCAATCACAGCCTCATACTCGGCCTCATTGTTAGTCATCTCGGGGCATCGTATGGACTGACGAATTATTTTGCCCGTGGGGAATTCGAGAACGAGTCCCAGTCCCGATCCCGAGGCGTTGGTGGAACCATCAATGTAGAGGGTCCAGAGGTTGGTACTAGGGGAGGCACAAATAGCCTCTAGTTCCGCTTCTGGCAGAATCTCTGTGCTGAAGTCGGCGATAAAATCGGCAAGTACCTGTGACTTGATGGCGTTTCTTGGGTGAAAGGATATGTCGTGCTTGCTGAGCTCAATGGACCATCTGGCGAGCCTGCCCGATAGCTCAGGCTTATGTAGGATGCTTCTCAGAGGGAAGGTCGTTATTACGTTTATGGGGTGGCACTGAAAATAGGGTCTAAGCTTTGGTGAAGCTACGACCAGTGCCAGGGCCAACTTCTCAAGGTGTGGGTACTGTATTTTGACATCCACTAGGGTTTTGCTAATATAGTAAATAGGAGACTGCGTACCTTTGTTTTCACGGACCAAGACTACGCTGACAGCGACTTCGGACACTGCCATATATACCAGCAAAGATTTGCCTGGGTTCGCTTTGACTAGGAACGTCGGCGAAGACAAGTATGCTTTTAATTTTTTCAAGGCCTCGACGCATTCCTCGTTCCATTGTAGCCTGTAATCTTTTCTCAACACATTATAAAATTTATGGCACTTGTCGGAGGATCACGAGATGAACCTGGATAGGGCGGCTATTCGCCCTGTCAGCTTTTGTACCTATTTTTTGATGTTCAAAGTCTCAGGTATTGCGTCTATTTTCTTGATCTGGTCCAGGTTGACCTCGATACCTCGTTGTGATACGAGGAAACCCAAAAACTTTCCTGTGGCCACGCTGAAGGCACACTTTTTCGGATTCAACTTCGTCCCGTACCGTCTTTGTATCTCGAAGACTTCTTTCAGATGGTTGATGTGGTCTTCTTTCTTTGCTGACTTCACCAGCATATCGTCAATATAGACCTCCATGGTCCTGCCAAGCTTTTCTTTGAATATTTTGGTAACCAGTCTCTGATACGTTGCCCCTGTATTTTTGAGTCCGAAGGGCATCACCTTGTAGCAATACGTCCCTTGGTGGGTGATAAAAGTTGTCTTTTCCTGGTCCTCCTGTCGGATTAGGCATCTAAGAAGCTTAGAAGTTCATGTCCTGATGTGGCGTCGATCAACTGGTCGATGTGAGGTAACGGGAACGAGTCTTTCGGGTATGCCTTGTTAAGGTCGGTGAAATCTACGCACATTCTCCATTTCCCGTTTTTCTTTTTGACCATGACGACGTTGGTGACCCATTGGGGGTATATTGATTCTTTGATGGACCTGTTGGCTAGCAGCTTATCAACTTCTTCACTGACCGCCTCGTTGATTGCGGCGTTGAACTTTCTTCTAATTTGCCGTACGAGCGGATATAGTGGGTCGACATTCAGCTTGTGGGTGGCAATGTCTTTCAGGATTCCCGGCATATCTGAATGAGAAAAGGCAAATAAATCCGCGTGGTTAGTTAAAAATTTATGGTACTTACTTGGGTCGCAGAGGCTGTGTCCAATGTAGGCTTTCTTTGTGTGGTCGGTGCTGTCCAGTTGGACTGGGTCGAGATCCTCGACCGTCGCTTTGCAGGCTTCTACGATGTCTGGATCTTTGATGGATTCCATTGTCGGGTTGAACTTAGTCCCCGACACGGCTGATTGCTATGCCTCCGCACTCGCGCCTTTCAACTATTTGGTATGGGCGCAGTCTTGAGCGATTCGATAGCATTCTTGCGCGGTGCACGGCTCATCCCGAATGCTAAATACTCCCCAAGGGGTGGGGAACTTAATCACTTAGTAGAACCTTGAGGGGACTGCTCGCATGGCATGTATCCACAGGCGTCCTATGATGGCATTGTAGGCCGCCTCTTGGTTCATGACGTGGAAAGTGGTTTCCAGTGTAACTCCTCCCGCTAAAATCGGTAATGATACCTCCCCGGAGGTCTGTTCCACTGCATTGTTAAAACCTGTCAGTGTTATGCAATGCAGAATTATTCTATCTTTGAGTCTCATTTGCACGAGGATTCTTGGATGGATAATACAGGCGCCGCTTCCATCGTCAACCAAGATTCTCTTAACATCAGTGTCGGCAATACGTAAAGTTATGACCAAAGCATCATAATGAGGAAAAGACAAACCACCGACATCAGACTTATCGAAAGTGATACTTTCTTCGAAGTCGTCATACCATTCGTGGGCGATTGTTCATTTCAATTTGTGCGTGGTGGTGAACTTTACGTGGTTGATTGCTGAATCGTCGTCTCCTCCGACGATCATATTTATGGTGCATGCTGGCGAAGGTGACTTCGGCGGCCTTTGGGGTTGTTCCCGTCCTCGTGCGAAGTTGATCTTTCCCTTATCGCTAAGCAGCTCCCTCAAGTATCCTTGATTCAGCATCCTGACTATCTCTTGTCGTAGACCTATGCAATCTTCGGATTTGTGTCCTCTTTCCTGGTGGAACTCGCACAGGACGTTCAACCTCCTTATGGTAGGATCTGATTTCATTTTCTGAGGCCATTGTACCTTGGTGCCCAGCTTCTCTAGTGCGTACACTATTTCTGAGGGAGACACGCAAAAGTTATGGGCAGATAATAAAGGGGGCATACCTTTTTCATTCTGGAGTGGAGTGATATGTCGTTGCAGTGCCTCTGTGTGCCTTGGCGGTGGTGGATGAGAGGATCTGACGTAGGGCTGAAGCCTTTCTTTGTTGAAGTTCGAGGGCTGTTCCCATCGCCTGTCGTTGCGTCGATCCCTTCTTGTTTTTGATTATATCATCGTTAACCGTTGGGTCAGTCCATTAAGGTCGTCCTCATCCGCTCGTACTTCGGCACAATATGCATTGTGGATCTCCTCCCATGTGGTTGGGGGATACTTCATGAGTCGGATTAGTAGCTTTTTGGTTGCCCTCAAACCATCTCTGCTCAGCCCGTTTTGGAAAGCTGCGACTGCCATTCCTTCCGATACATTTGGTAGGCTCATCCTTACTCTGTTGAACCAGGCCAGGAAGTCCCTGAGTCCCTCTCCTGCGGTTTGTCTGACAGCGAAGATATCGTTGACCCTGGCCTCTGCTTTCTTTGCTTCTGCATGGGCGATGGCGAACTTATCCGCCATTTCTTTGAATATCGATATTGTTCTTGCTATCAGCTGTGAGTACCATGTTAGGCCCCCCCATTAACGTTTCTCCGAACTTTTTCAGCAATACGGATGGTACTTGTTCTTTTGGCAGATCGTTTCCCTTCACAGCGGTTACATAGTGGATCAGGTGGTCTTCGGGATCCGTCATACCGTCATATATCCTTAAGTAAGGTGGCATCTTGAAGGTTTTCGGGATCGGGTGAGTGGCAGCCTCTTCGCTATACGGCGGTTCGACGAATCTTTCTACGTCGCATTTTGGTAGTAACTTAGGAGCGAGGGGAATTTTGTCTACTCTTTCTTGATGCTCTTTCATTTGGTCCCGAAGTTCCTTGTTCTCATTCTCCATTTCTTCCATCTTCTTAAGGATGGCTGCGAGTGTACCATCGTTGGTCTGGACATCGGTGTGGGTGTTGTTCGTTTGTACAATATCGGGTTCACTGGTGGTGGCGGCGATGCCGGCCATTGACAGGTTCTTAATGTTGCTTTGGGGTGACTTTTCAAGCAAGCTACCTAGGGTGTTCATCAACCACTCCTCCAGTAGTTTCTTGACCACCAGGGGTGATGTTTCTTTGACTGCAGATGTAAAGGCTCCTTTTCCGTGCAAGATTGTCAAGTCTTCAGATGAAGAGGGTGAGATCTCTCCATCCTACGTACTACAAGGTGTTGTACTTAATATGTTCTCTCTACTAGCCTCGTTGAGAGGGCCTATGAGATTGGCTGTGACGCCTGCTATTGCTTTCATTCTTGCATCACTTTCTGCCATTTTTCGATTTCTGTAGGGTGTGAAGAATGGTGGTTCGTTTCTCTTTTGGATATTTTAGGTGCAAACTATGATTTTGATTGCCGAAATCCCCACAGACGGCGCCAAATTATTTGACTCGAAAGATACTAATTACTTTACAAGTGAATACAATAAAAAATGAATTAAAGGTAAATCGTAATTGAAGATAATGAGACCTAGATATATGTATTGTGTTTGTTATTGCTTCCAAGAGATTGGATATTCAAGAGAGAGAGAGGGGGAGAGAGAGAGAGAGAGAGAGAGAGAGAGAGAGAGAGAGAGAGAGAGAGAGNTGGGATCCTCCTTTATATAATAGGTGAACCCCCTTGAAATAATAAAATAATACAGAGATTGGTCACGCTCTTTCGAGGAGACAACGAGACCGATAATACACTTCACCCTGACATTCTTAGGTCGTGCCCTTACTTCGGTTAGCGTGTATTTGTTGGTAGTTGCTACCAACGTGAAGACGTAGTGGGTAGAATTTGACCCCATACACTAGTCCCAGCCACGAAGGTAGTATCTCCGCTAAGGGGTTCAAAAGGAAAAAAATTAAAAAACATAGCAGCTAGTGGTATTTAAACTTATGACCTTATAAAGGTTTTGTACCCCCTTAACCACTAAGCTACACTTTTGGGCTGTGTCAAGAGGATTAAAAACTTAATATATAGAGATAAAAAATAAATTTTACCTTATATATAGTGTAATTTTTTGGTGCCCCAAATCCGCCCCAAGGTTGTCCCACAATGAGAAAGAGTTATTATTTCGTCATTTTCATCTCATTGTTTAACTTTAGGGGTTAAAATAAGCCGAAGTTCCATTTTTTATTATGGTACGTAAAAGAGTCAAACACATGTTTTACTTGATTTACCCAAAGATGTGTTTCATTTTCATTTTCATGCTCTATGTCATGACCTACCACATCATCATGCCACGTAGGTGCTACTTATCATATATTTTTGCCATACAGAAGGGTTACATAAGTTAGGAAAAAGATCTTGGTGGAATATTCTAGAACTATAGAGAATCTTCTTCGAAAAAGCTCTAGATATTTATGCACTTGTAAGAAGATTCTAGAGAAATATAGAGGTTTCCCTAGGAAGACCATAGAACCCTATAGAATTGTTAGGAAAGTCTTTAGAAGATTCTAGCTATGTCGAATATTTTAGAGAAGGGACGTATTTGTAAATATGGAAGGACTTATAGAATAATTATTATTTACACACTAGCCCCTAGGTGATTAGTATAAATAGGGGCCATTAATTTGTAATTCATGAACCAAGCAAGACAATCAAGTTCTCTCTAATACAAAAGCTTCCTTTGGCAATTGTCTTGTGTTTTAACATTCTCTTAGCGATCTTGAGTATAGAAAGGTTGACTTGGCATAGCAAGAACGTGAGCAGGTTATGGAAGATCGTGAGCGAGTTGTCAAGTACCTCACGTGTACTTAGTTTAAGACTAAACACGCGACAACGTGGTATCAGAGCAAAGGTTATGACTAAGGAATGTTAGAAGAATAGAAGAGATTGCTAGAAGGAAGTTTTGTAGGGAACCATGGCTATAATTACCAAGGTCTTGGTACTTGGGATCAATGTGAAGGTCCCTAAGTGAAAGCAGCATGGCGGTGCACGGGACGCACGCGAGGTGGAAGACAAGCGGAAGCTAAGGGAGCTCCTACAGAGGCCATAATTCGGGAGTATGTGCGTGAGTTCACTACCTTAATGCTGCAAATCACATGATTGTCCCAGTAAGATTTCCTCTTCTACTTCATGGATAGGTTGCAAAATTGGGCAAAACGAAAGTTAAGAAGACATCAAGTAGCCAACGTGAACGGGGCCATCAGAGTAGCCTAGTCACTTTTTGACTTCAAGATGGAGCTTGGCAAGTCCAAAGAAGGCAACGCCGAGAGGGATGGGGGAGATTATAATAAGGACAACGGGAAATGCATAGCCGAGGTATACAAGGGTAATGGCAAGGGTCCATCCCATAAAGGACAGGGGTCCAAGAGAAACAACAAGGGGCTGGAATATGGTAGGGAGTACGTGCCTAAGGGAGAGTGCTACTTCTGTGAAGGATCATATCAGGCAAGTTAATGCTTAGAGTTGGGGAAGCTTGTATCAGTGATACGGAACTTTGCTTAAGTACATAAATATGACATAGGGGGAATCAACTATATTGGAGGGATGCACTTGGAATCTAAGTCGAAAGTAGGGGATTCCAAAGCCTATCTTTGCACCATGAAAATGGAGCATGGTGGCAGCAAGAAAAGTTGGGCAAACATAGTTGAAGAGGATAGCGAGTTACAAAGTGATGGCATGCTATCGAGCTCAGACGATGCACCAGACAGAGGGGTTAAGTTTGCTAGCAAGGTTGTGATCACGGAGGGCGGCCAAAGAGGGAGTACAAGTATAGACCCGATGCTTGAGAAGCTACTAGACTTGGCTGAGTCATGGGAAAATCAGGCCAAGAGCAAGGAGGGCATACTAATGAAATTGTAAAAAGTCCCACATCGGTGGGTGACAATTTTGGATGCGAATGTTTTCCTATAAAAGGAGGCCTAATGTTTAGGACTGAAATACACCTCTCATTTTCCTTCTTATCTTCTTAAGGCATTTGTATCTTCTCTCTTTAGTATTATTTCACTTGTATTTTTGGAGTGGAATAAAATATTTGTTGTGTTCGAGGAAGTAGGCAAAATTGGCAGAACCTCGTAAATTCTGATGTTCCTTTTATTATTGCTTTATTGTCTTATTTATTATTTGGTGGTTATAATAATTTTTGGTATAGTAGTTGTGACTCATTAACACTATATACATTTGGCTTCCACAACAATTAGTATCAGAGCCAAGGTACTGTCTAGGTATGCTCCGTGGTTGCAACATAGTCTGATCTTCCACATCAGAAAAGATTTATCTTGGTAACTGAGTCAAGGTTCTGTTTGAGTATGCTCTGTGGTTGCAGCTTAGTCTGATCTTCCACACCAGAAGAAAATAATCTTGATTTATGTCGTTAGCTATTAAATAATATATTGTGTCAGAGATGAGAGACAATAAACAAGAAAAATCTATATCAAGTGTCAATAATACGTCATCATTGGCATCTTTGCTTATGACAAAAATTGTTTCAAATGCAAAATTTGCGGTAGAAATTTTTGACGGGTCAGGACATTTTGGGATGTGTCAAGGCGAGGTTCTAGATGTCCTTTTTCAACAAGGGCTTGATCTTGCCATTGAAGAAAAAAGACCAGATGTTATTAGAGAAGAATATTGGAAAATTATCAACTGTGTTGCTTGCGGTACCATTCGATCCTACCTTGCTAGAGAGCAGAAATATCCATACACAAAGGAAACTTCTGCAGGTAAATTATGGAAAGCACTAGAGGATAAATTTTTGAAGAAAAATAGTTAAAATAAATTGTACATGAAGAAGAGACTGTTTCGCTTCACCTATGTTTCTGGTACCACGATGAATGAACATATCACCAGTTTTGCAAAATATGGATGCAACTTTTGATGATGGTGACTTGGCCTTGATGTTGTTGGGATCACTTCCAGATGAGTACGAGCACCTTGAAACTACTCTAATCCATGGAAATGATGAAATTTATCTCAGAGAAGTTTGTTCGGCTTTGTACAGTTATGATCAAAGAAAAGGAGAAAAACATAAGGACGGAGAAGGAGAAGCACTAGTTGTGAGGGTCGTCCTCAAAATCAAACGAGGACAAAGAAAGGAATATCCAAGTCAAGATCTAGACCCAGCAAAGATGAACGTGAGGGGCACTGGAAGAAAGACTGTTTGAAGTTCAAGAATAAGGCCAAACATAAAAATGGAAAGGCTATTATAGATTCAAATGTAGGTGATTGTGATGATTCAGACTTCTCATTAGTTACAATAGAGCCATCAACATCATCAGACATATGGTTGATGGACTCGGCTTGTAGCTATCATATATGTCCCAACAGGGACTAGTTCGTGAATTTTCAAGGAGGAGAATATGGAGTCGTCCTAACAGTGGATGACAGTCCTCTTACCTCATATGGAATTGGTTCAATACGATTAAGGAACCATAATAGAATGATCAGAACATTAACAGATGTTCGATATGTACCAGGTTTGAAGTAAAATATCATCTCTGTGGGAACTCTAGAATCAAAAGGGTTCAAAATCATTGCAGAAAATGGAGTGATGAGAGTATGCTCCGGTGCACTAGTGGTAATGAAGGCCAATCGGAAGAACAATAACATGTACCGTTATCGTGGTAGTACAGTTATTAATACAACGACAGTGACATCCAGTGACGAAAAAGAGGTAGAATCAACCCGGCTATGTACATGCGCTTGGGATATGCTGGAGGAAAATCTCTAAAAACTCTATCAGATCAAGGATTGTTAAAAGGAGTAAAAACTTGCAACTTGGAGTTTTCCAAGCATTGTGTCAAAGAAAAACAGACAAGGGTTGAATTTGGTACAACGATCCATAATACTAAAGGCATTTTGGATTATGTACACTCTAATGTTTGGGGTCCTTCCAAAATACCTTCATTGGGTGGGAAGCACTATTTTGTAACCTTTGTAGATGATTTATCCCGAAGATGTGGGTGTATACAATAAAGAGAAAAGATGAAGTATTGGGAATTTTTCTCAAATGGAAGACAATGGTGGAAACTCAAACAGGCTGGAGGATCAAGTGTAATCGCACAGACAATGGAGGTGAATACAAAAATGATCATTTCAATAAGGTTTGTGAAAATGATGGCATCGTCTGACACTTAAATGTCAGACATACACCACAACAGAATGGAGTGGTAGAACGTATGAACCGGACCTTGCTAGAGAAGGTACGATGTATGTTGTCCAATGCTAGCTTGGGCAAAGTATTTTGGGCCGAGGCAATTACATATGCATGCCACCCCATTAATCGTCTACCATATGCTGGTATTGACGGAAAGACACCATTTGAAAAATGGTATGGAAATCATGTTGTATATTATGACTTTTTGCACGTATTTGGCTAAAATGCATATTATCATGTGACAGAGTCAAAATTGGATCCAAGGGCAAAGAAGGCTATTTTTCTGGGGATTACTCTGGAGTCAAAGGATACTACTTATGGTGTCCTATGACAAAGAAAGTAATATTCAGCAGGGATGTTCCCTTCGATGAATCTGCTATGGTAAATAAGGTAACAAATGAAGATACCAAGAAGTAGAGGAGGAAACAAATGAAGATCATCCTCTGGAAGAAGAACCAGTTGAGAGGGAGGTTCCAGCTCAAGAACCTCAACAATAACTTGAGATAATTGCAACTAGTAAATCGAAAAGGACAATAAAGAAACATGTTCGTCTTATAGAGACAGTGGCTTGTGCCACCTCAATTGTAGCTGATGATGTTCCTACCACTTCTAAAGACGCAGTCCAAAGTTTAGAAGAAGATAAGTGGAGGATCACCATGACTGATGAAATACAGTCCCTTCATCAGAATCATACATGGAGATTGGCCAATCTCCTGAAGGGCAAGAAAGCAATTGGGTGTAAATGGGTTTACGCAAAGAAGGAAGGATTTCCTAACCAAGTAGATGTTCGCTACAAAGCAAGATTGGTGGCCAAAGGATATTCTCAAAAGTAGGGAATTGATTACAATGAAGTATTTTCTCCAGTTGTAAAATATTCCTCCATTAGAATTATGTTGGCTTTGGTAGCACAGTTGGATTTGTAACTAGTTCATATGGATGTAAAAACTGCATTTTTACGTGGAAACTTGAAGGAGAAAATATACATGACTCAGCCATAAGGATTCAAAGTTGTTGGGAAAGAAAATATGGTGTGTAAACTTGAAAAATCATTGTACGGATTGAAATAATCTTCTAGACAATGGTGCAAGTGATTTGACAAGTTTATGCTGCGGCAAGGGTACAAGAGAAGCAAATACGAAAATTGTGTGTATTTGCGCAAGCTTAAAGATGGTTCCTTTGTACATCTTCTCCTATATGTTGATGATATGTTGATAGCTCCCAAGAATTCGGAAGAAATTGATAAGATGTAGATTCAACTGAAAAAGGAGTTCGAGATGAAGGATTTGGGTGAGGCAAAGAAAATTCTTGGCATGGAGATAATAAGAGATATGCGTTCAAAGAAACTCTGTTTATCTCAGAAAGAATATTTGAAGAGAGTACTACAGCGCTTTGGCATAAATGAAAAGACTAAGCCAGTTAGTACTCCACTTGCTCCCTATTTTAAGTTAAATACTATTATGTCGCCAAAAGATGAAGCTGAACGGGAGTATATGTCAAGGGTACCATATGCAAATGCTGTTGGTAGCTTGATGTATGCAATGGTCTGTACGAGACCTGAAATTTCACAAGTTGTTGGACTTATTAGGAGATATATGCATAATCCAGTAAAGGAGCATTGGCAAGTTGTCAAATGGATTCTATGGTGCATTCATAATACTGTAGATGTTGGGTTATTTTTTAGCAGGAAGACAATCAATATGTAGTTGGATATTGTGACTCAGATTTTACGGGTGATCTGGACAAACGAAGATCAACTACTAGTTATGTGTTTACTTTTGCAAAGGCACCAGTTAGTTGGAAGTCTACTTTACAGTCAACTGTTGCTTTATCTATAATAGGCGTAGAGTACATAACTATTACAGAAGCTATGAAGGAGGCAATTTGGCTTCAGGGGTTGCTAAAGGAGCTTGGTATTGGACAAAAAAATCACAAATTTTTATGATAGTCAAAGTGCTATTCAATTAGTGAAGAATCAAGTTTATCATGCATGGACGAAACACATTGATGTTCGGTATCATTTTGTACGAGAAATCATAGAAGAAGGTGGAGTCACGGTGAAGAAAATTCATACTACGAAAAACTCTGCTGATATGTTGACAAAAGTGGTGGCAGCGGTCAAGTTTCAATATTGTTTGAATTTGATCAACATTGTTGAACATTGAAGATTGAAGATGAAGACACAACCAAAATTTGTTATTGAGAGAAAAATTGAAGATGTGGAATTTTGCCAAAGTGGAGATTTGTTGAAATTGTCAAAAGTCCCACATCGGTGGATGACAATTTTGGATGAGAATTTTTCCCTATAAAAGGAGGCCTAATGTTTAGGATTGAAATACACCTCTCATTTGCCTTCTTATCTTCTTAAGGCATTTATATCTTATATATTTAGTATTATTTTACTTGTATTTTTGGAGTAGAATAAAATATTAATTGTGTCCAAGGAAGTAGGCAAAATTGGCCGAACCTCGTAAATTCTGCTGTTTCTTTTATTGTTGCTTTATTGTCTTATTTATTATTTGGTGGATGTCATATTTTTTGGTATAATTTTTGTAACTCATTCACACTATATATATTTGGCTTCCGCAACACATCCGATGGGCGGAGGATCGAGGCCATCATTGCTAGCTGTCCAAAGTACAAACAGTGTAAGAAGAAAGGTGGCCAGTACCTTGTGAAATGGGAAGAAGAACCGCTTCACATGGCATCATGGCTAATGGACAAAGATGTCCAGCTACGCCAAGGCGAGGTGCACACAACGTGTTGATGCTTTGTGCCGAGGGCGGCACAAAATTGGGTGGGGGGAGTGTCATGACCTGCCATATCATCATGCCACGTAGGTGCCACTTGTCATATATTTTTGTCATATGGAAGGGTTACAAGGGAAATGATCTTGGTAGAATATTCTAGAACTATGGAGAATCTCATTCGGAAAAGCTCTAGACATTTATGCACTTGTAGGAAGGTTCTAGAGAAATATAGAGGTTTCCCTAGGAAGACCCTAGAACCCTATAGAATTGTTAGGAAAATCTTTAGAAGATTCTAGCTATGTAAAATATTCTAGAGAAGGGACTTATTTGTAAATATGGAAGGACTTGTAAAATAATTATTATTTACATACTAGCCACTAGGTGATTAGTATAAATAGGGGGCATTCATTTGTAATTCATGAACCAAGCAAGACAATCAAGTTCTCTCTAATACAAAAGCTTCCTTTGACAATTCTCTTGTGTTCTAACATTCTCTTAGCGATCTTGAGTGTAGTAAGACTGACTTGGCATAGCAAGAACGTGAGCAGGTTGTGCAAGATCGTGAGCGAGTTATCAAGTACTGGACGGGTACTTGATGGGATGTAGGTTGTTCCATATTAGGCGAGGAAATGAAATATAAACCCCTTATATATTTATTTGAAGAATTATTCATCTAATACCAGTTTTTGAAGATGAAGTAGGTTCAATATTCACTTTCTTAAAAAATAAATTAGTTTTATGTCCTAAGTTTTTGAGTTTCATGTCTAAACATATATAGAATCAGGTCAAACCGTAAACTGACCTTCTCCCAAATAAAAAGAAAAAGAAAAAAAAAATACTACTAAATAGTACTTTATCCGTTTCAGTTTATATGAACCTATTTCCTTTTTTGTATGTTCAAAAAAGAATGAATTCTTTCTAAATTTGGAAACAATTTAGCTTAAACTTACAATTCTACCCTTAATGAGAAGCTTTTACAACAACACAAATTCTCTGGGCCCCTTTTTGACTTGTTTAGGACCACAAATTCTAAAAGTCTTCATTTTTTCTTAAATTCCGTACCCAATCAAACAAATTCACATAAATTGAAACGGAGGAAGTACGAGCGAGAGAGAGAGAGAGTGTACTGTAGGTTTCACATGGGGATGTTATCATTATAACTCCCACAACGGCCTGCACGTTACTACACAATTATTCAACACTATACACAACACAAGAACTCAAAACATATTCATTAAAAAAACCATGTATATATTCATAATGGGCAAACACGCTTCAAATTACTCTACATGTTTCCATTCATCAATAATCAACAATAATAATCACGTAAATTAAACCAAAAATAAAAACAAAAATTTACAGAAGCAGTGATCCATTTATATTATCATCACTTGTCTCTTGCCTCATTTCTTTCTTGCATTTTGCAATTTTAATATAGTAGTCGTCTCTGTGTTCTTGAATTCCACTCCGATTCGAACCCGGGACGACTCGGTGGTAAAAACAAACAATTCGCCCCACCACTTAATTGCCATCTCTCACTCTCATTCTCCGGAGTAGAATTGACTCTTTAATTTCCCCTCCACCCCCTCTCCCCATTCATTTTTTTTTTATAAAAAAGGATTTACCTTATACTGACGGTTGTAAATAATTTTTATACAATCAATATAAATTAACATGTAATAACAAGTTAACCGTCCGTTTTTTCAAGTTGCTAATTTTTCACAAATCATGAATAATTATCAGCAGTTATCTTTTAGGTGATCCGTCTGTTCGTGTATCCAAATTATTTAACTTTACACTATTAGATCACCTGAAAGATAGTTAAAGATAATTATTCATGAAATTAGATTAGTAACCTGAAAATGAAACAAATACTTGCTATAACAAGTTAAAATACACTAATAGTGTAACAAGTCATTACACTGTCAATATTTATAAGTTAAATTATATAAGAAAAACCTTAAACTTACCAGCAAAGTTTAGTCCTGGTAAGCAAAGAATAATCCCCTCAATTAGTAAATAAAAAGAGAAAAAAAAACCGCAGCTGGACCCATCAACTAACCGAGTCAAGTGAGTTAAAAACTGTGCAGGCGAATTAACTCGGCCGAGTCGAACCCGGGTCAAAATCAGCAGTACCTTTATTTCATCTCCATTGGAAAATTAATTACCAAATGGACTTGTCTGAGACGCCATTCAATAGTGGTCTCGAATCAGCCCAGAAATCAAGGTTGCTTCGTAATCCCATATGACAACAATATCTCTGAAAATCCTCAAAATTAATGAAACATCCGATGTTGTTCTTATCGGATTCGGATCGGGCCAAGTAACAGAGTATTTCCTCGAACAATGTCTCGTCGCAAGGAATTGTTAATGGGCCGGAGTTTGTGAAACCGAATTCTTCTTCAGCTTGTGAGAGGAGCTTTTTGAATAATGGATGGTTCAGGTACGTCGCGCGGACCACATATCTTTTGCAACTGATGCCTACAGAGATTGCCACGTGTCCGGAAGGTACATCGGACGGTACACGGCGAGCTGCAGCCTTCTTCCTCCACCTCCGTAGCATTTGACGGAGTCGAACAATGTAACGGATTTTACTGCAAGCTGACATTTTCTCGAGAAAGTTAAGGAAAATAGGAGAAAAATTTTCTCTGTTGTTTTTTTCGCTTTAATTGTACTGATGATCGTTTGTTTCTGTTTCAGAACGGAAAAAGTAAAGGTTTTTTTCCCAGGGTTTTCAGAGTGGGAATGGCGCGGTTTATATAAAAGTTTGAGTTAATAAACAACCCCTACTTTTAAAGGAAATTACGACTTTTGCCACTATTTCTTAATTGAGTAATTTATTCCTTTGATTCCGATAAGTCGTACATATTGTATTGTTTGCAATTTGCGATTTTGCATGAGAAATTTTGCGGCAACTCAATTTCGGCGTTCCACTTTCTTTTTAAGGTAATTTTAATATATGAGATTAATTGCTGAAACTTCGTTATCGACTATTACTTTTAAATACAGTATCTTTTTTGCATTATCATGATAAGAATATATTTCAGTTTTAGATGAGGAAAAAGAGTCAAAATTTTTAGGGTGTCAAAATTGTAAAAAAGTAAATAGACAAAGAAGTTCAACACATAATATATATAATTTTACCTATCTAACTACTGTAATTTTTCTTGCATCAATTTGGTGTAAACTATATTAATTTCAAGTAGAATAAATCCAATATACTAAATGAAGTGCAAGTTATAGTGTTTGTTAGGATATTTATTATTTTCATGTATGAAATTAAAGATGAGAGTCTTAGCCCCTAACTTGTTTAATCTAAATGGTGTGAGTTACACTCTTGTATATATATGTAATAAGACTAATCATATCCATATAATATTATAGAGTAATATTCCAAAGATCCTACTCCCCAATGCCTTTTACTGGTGTCCTTCTACATGGGTTTGGAATTGCGTACATTTAGATTACCGTGGTCGATAAAAAAGAAAGAAATGAATGAATTTTTTCGGAAAATGTATAATTATACACATGTAAATGATACGAAAAGAAGCTCTATCCCACTTTTATATATTTTATTCAGACAAGTTCTTTTATTCATCAAATGTTTTAGGCTCTCAATTAGTTTCAGATATAATATTTTTACTATGATCGAAATGTCAGAAGTGACGTCAGCTGAGTTCCATACTATACATCTATAGCAAAAACTGAGTACGCTTATCGAATTGCAGATAACCAAATGGTCACTTAATTAATTGGAAGCCTTATTAAGTATAGTTAATTATGCTGGAAAAGAAAAATAAGTTGCTAATTATCTCTGTATTACTGGAAGATAATCCTTTTTATGTGGCTCAAATGTTTTACGTAATCTAATGAAACATTCATATCCCTTTCCAAGAGAAAATAGAGAACATAATATATACTTGTCGACAGTTAACTGAATAAAGCAAATTTACGCGCACGGAAATCCTCCACGTTTTGCCCTCTTTT
This sequence comes from Nicotiana glauca, assembly GCA_026770625.1. NCBI lineage: Eukaryota > Viridiplantae > Streptophyta > Magnoliopsida > Solanales > Solanaceae > Nicotiana > Nicotiana glauca. The sequence goes on from MU670369.1 coordinate 256,707, forward strand.
CATTTTCTCTAGATTATCCAATCTTTATAAAGGATCAATTCTGACGCATAAGAGGCCATGGCCGATTACTTTGAAATAGGCAACTCTTGCTTTGAGTTTTTTTTTTAGTCATTTCATGTCTTTATGATGCTTTTCCTTCTAATTTTGCTTATTCGTTATTTGGTTTATTAAAGGCGCTAATTAATTGGTTTAATACTTCGTATATAAAAGAAGGGTTGAAGTGAAGTTAGGAACATGTTTGAGCTAAAGTTGATTATCGTCACTTTAAAGCCTTAAGCTAATTAGAGCATCATAGTTAAGTAAAATAGGAGTACAAAAAGTAACAATATATTCAGTTTCAAGTTGTTTGAAGCTATAGAAGTAACCTTTTTCCATATCAATAGACGAAAACATGTATTATTGACTGCTTCGCCTATTTACTCTATGGACTTTGAAGCCTAAAAATAGTCGTAAATGAATTTATCTTGTTTCAGTTAGTTGATCTACGACGCACCCTTACTGTTATTGCACGAGTCATTATCTACAAAAAATTGACAATATATGAGTATGTGCACTATCAAGGATATATCAGCACCTATAGTTAGCTAACTTAATCATAGTTAGAATGATAGTTAATACAACTGTCAAGTAGTTAATCGGTTAGAATAGCTATATAAGTATACACAATACCTTTTCCATTTACACTATACAGATTATAACAGAATGAAAATTTTCTCTTAACTGCTCTTCTTCTCCATTCTTCGATATTGATTTCTCTCTTCTAGCTGCATGCTACTGATAAATTCATCATGGTATCAGAGCTATTAATCAAGTGATTCGAGGGAACTTTTCGTGCAATCGAAGAAAAATTCGAGAGAAGTAGAGCTGCTTATCAGGCGGATTGAGCGGTTACTTACTCATAACGGTTCGGCTTATCGGTTTCGGCTTTTAGATGTATTAATCCGCTAGCCACCCAATAAGTATCGGGCAGATTGGTATTGATTTAGCTATTATTGGACGGTTATCGGTTTAGATTATGCTTTTTTAATTAGTAAATCGTATAATAAACCGAAGTAAAAATATAAGACACAGAAAGATATTTTTTATATCTGCACTTCAAGCAGCAACACATTTGAGACACATTTCTTCAACGTATGAAACTCGTTCCAGTGAACAAGCTTGTTGGGTCAAAGTTAAAAGTGTCATATATCCAAGTTTGGAGTAATAATTAAAAACATGTTTGGACAACACCTCTATCTAGATAATAGGGGTGTACATAGGTCGGGTTGGTTCGAATTTTTCAATTACCAAACCAAACCAATGGTGTCGGATTTTTAAATCTATAAACCAAACCAAACCAACGAAATCGGGTTTTTCAATCTCGGGTTTTTCGGATTTTTTCGGGTTTTTTTTTTCCGATAAGTCTTCATAGCACAAATATATAACTTGTGCTTCACATACTTCTCTAATCCTACAAGGATACAACTATATAATGTATTTTTCAAGAAA
>MU670369.1:259318-271842 GCA_026770625.1 Nicotiana glauca
CATTTCTAGTGTTGAATTGAATTTTCTTAGTTAGCATTAGTATTGATGTGAAGTTTATTTGAATTACTACCTTTATGAACTATAAAATTTATTGGACCATTCAAGAATGTTAATTCCCAACTTGAAACAATATGTTTAAAGATAAAAATGTGAAAAAGTTTAAGAAATATTTATGAATTGTATTAAAATAAATATTTATATGTATAAAATATTTGTAAAAATTGAATAAGTGTAATATCGGATTGGTTTGGTTTCGGTTTGACTTTTTTTAGTTAAAATCAAACCAAACGAATTATGGTCGGGTTATTTTTCCAACACCAAACCAAGTCAAACCAACCCATGATCGGATATTTTTTTCCGGTTTGACTCGGATTACCGGTTTGATACGGTTTATCGGTTTTCTTTGTACACCCCTACTAGATAACTAATTAATCCATTACTTAAAAGAAACAAGATGTCCCACTCAAACTAAAAAGATAATAATAAAGTTAAAGGGAAAGCTAGGTGTCCCACTCAAACTAAAAAGATAAAACATGATATCATTCAGAAGAAGGAAATTGAATGGCGGTATAATATGGATAAAAATTTATATTCTTAACGGGTTAACGGATTATCCGTTAAGAAAATTGAATAATCTGTCCTCCAAATTGATAAGCCGTTAATAAAAATTTTTTAATATATTTCCCTTCCGTTAAACCGTTAACTCAATACCAATAAGCCATTAAGCTTCGGTTTTGGTTCGATTTTCGGTTTCGATTTTCGGTTTTGAACACCCCTAGAGAGAATATATTCAAATTAACATTTTTTTGAACCCTAATGTTGCACAATTTCATGGCAATTTCTGAAAATTCTGTTAGTACTGTGAATAATGGAGCCAAAACGAGCAACAGATCGGTCACTAGCTCCGTCCTTCTCGATCACAATCATCATCTCTACCTACGCCCCTCTGACGGTCCTGAATCAATGTCAGTGAGACTTATTTTGACAGGAATGAAGAATTACACTCTTTGGAGTCATGCAATGAATGTTGCGTTGTTAAGTAAGAATAAGTTGTGTTTAGTTGATGGATCGACATCAAAGGAATATTTTGGTCTGGAATCGGGGAATCAATGGGATTGATGTAATGCGATTGTGACTTCATGTCTCATGAGCAATGTGAGTGGAGAATTGGTAACATGAGTGTTATTTTCTTCTAACACATGGGATATCGTCAGTATCAACTTACTTCACTAAGCTCAAAGATCTCTAGGCAGAGTATGACTCAATACTGCCACCTCCATCAGCCACAGAGTATGTTGAACATTGGAATATCAATGACTATTGTAGTTTTTGATAGTGTTGGATGACAATTTTGAGTAAGCAAGAAGCAAAATTCTCTTGATGCCGATTTTACCATCTATTAATAAGGCTTATGCTATGGTAGTTTAGGATTAAAGCAGGGAGATGATTACTAGTGGTACCTACTGGCAAGCTGGGCATATTGATCCTATTGCATTGTCCAGTGCTCATTCGAAAACCAGAACAAGGTAAAATTACAATTTCGAATGTGATTTTATTCATTTGAAAGGGGATACTAAGATTGAATGTTATAAAATGATGAAGTGTGAATTTTGTAAAGGAGAATTGTTACAAAATTATTGGGTATCCATCTGACTTCAAGCAGAAGAGGAAAGTGAATGCATCCAGAGTTGATATCACTGGACAACAAGGATTAAGAACTCCACCAGCTGCACATCAGCCAAGCAACAATGTTGAAACCTGCTCATTTCATTACTAAAGACCAGTACAACCAGCTATTGCAATTGCTGAATAAAAACTCCATTGGAGAAGCAAGTGCAAACATGGCAGGTAAATATTTATCTGGCAATGTAGCATTATGTGAAAATTAGAGCGTTGTAAGTGGATAGTTGATACTAGTTGTAACAAAAGTTTGCTAAAAAATGAATCATCACTAGGAAATACAGAGCAAGTTCAATTGCCTACAGGGGATTCATCTACAATTTCTCACATTGGGGAATGTCATCTTACAGGATGTGATGCACTGAAAGATGTGCTTTGTGTACCAGTTTATAAATTCAATCTCCTATCAGTTTCAAAAGTGACAAAGGATCTAAAATATAGTGTTACCTTTTTCTCTCAATGTTGCTTGTTTCGGGACCTACTTGTCTGGGAGGGTGAAGGAGATTAATAAATAGGATGATAGTTTATACATTTTTTCAGCAGCAATTGGGAAGAAAATAAATAGAACTTTTACAGTAACTAGTAAAGCAAGCATGACATATGTCATAAAAGAATTGGGCATGTCCCCATTCAAGTTCTCGGAAGGATTCCTACTCAACAAGAGTGTATTGTTATTTTACCTAATAATCAGTTGTCTAAATGTAAAAATTTGTCATTTAGCTCGACAGACCAGAGTGTCATTTCCAAGTAGCACTAGCAGAAGTTTGCATAATTTTGATTTGATTCATATGGATGTATGTGGACCTTATAAGATTGCTACTAATAACGGAATGAGATATTTCCTCAGATTGGTTTATAAATTTACTAGGTGGACTTAGGTGTTTCTCATGAGACTTAAATATGATGTTATGTTATTACTTAAGAACTTCATTACTATGGTTAAAACACAGTTTGGCCAATAAATTAAAATGTTTATGTCAGATAATGGTAGTAATTTTTTCAATAATGTTTGCAAAGAGTTGTTTCATCTACATGGGATTGTCCACCAAAGTTCATGTTCTTATACTCTCAACATAATGGAGTCGTGGAAAGAAGACATATACACATACTTGGGACTGCTTGTGCCATTAGATTTCAAGGTCATTTACCAATTAGATATTGGGGGCATTTTATTGGCACTGTTGTCTATATCACTAACATGATTCTTTATTCTGTTTTAGCACACAAATCACCCTATGAATTGCTTCTTGGTAGGACACCTTAATTGATACACTTAAAGGTCATTGATTATTTATGTTTTCTACTAATTTGACATGCCATGATAAATATGTACCTAGAGTTATCAGATCAATTCTGGCTGGATATGCTGCACATCATAAAGGATATAGACTGTTGGACTTGAAAAATAGAGTGTTCTTTATCAGTCGAGATGCAGTCTTCTATGAAGGAGTTTTCCCATTTCATATAGCTGAAACTATATCAGAACAACCTTTTCTGGATATGTCCCCAGTGCCAAGAAAGGATTTTACTATGGATCCAGTTGCAGTAGACAGTCCTGTTCCAACCACAAGCTCATATAGACATCATACTACACCCAGTGCTCCTTGCTCTCTTGTCATAATTGCTCTTCCTTCATTTGAACCGGAACTTCTTTCTTTTGTTGAGTATGATAACATTTCTATTACATCTGATTCTCCTAGAATTCCTCTTGTTAAGGAAACAAGGAAGTCAATTAGAGTATTTAAGCCTTCTATTTGGCTTAAGGACAATGTTAGGCCCGACAAAATAAAATATGCAGGCTGCTACAAATATCTCATTTCAAAGGTTATCGTCTATGAAACAATCTCTTCTATATATTAAAGCTACTTGGCTGGTTTTTCTGCTGAAGTAGAACCTACAACTTATTCTGAGGCTATCAAAGACATAAATTAAAGCACTAGAGGATAACAAAACTTGAATATTAGTTTCTTTGCCACAAGGGAATAAGGCCATAGGTTTCAAGTGGGTTTATAAAATCAAACACAAAGCATTCAAGGCCCGACTAGTGGCTAAAGGCTATAATAAAAAAAAAGTGTTGGACTATCAAGAGACTTTCTCCCCTGTGGTGAAGATGGTTACTATTAGTAGTGTGTTGTCCCTTGCATCCTCAAGGCATTGGTCCATCCATAAAATGTATGTATACTATGCTTTCTTGCACGTTGATCTTACAAAGGAGGTGTACATGACAATTCTTCAAGGTTTCAATGGATCCAATGATAAATCTGTAGTTTGTAAATTGCTTAAATCCCTATATGGAATTAAGCAGGTATTTAAGCAATAGAATCTCAAGCTGACTTTAGATTTAGTGGCTGCTGGTTTTCAGCAGAGTCATTTGGATTACTCATTGTTCATTAGAAAAACAACAAATCACATGGTGGTAGTCTTAGTCTATGTTGATGATCTCTATAGCACTGATAATTGTCTCATATTGATTCAACAGACTGAGGATGATTTGTAGGTCTCATTCAAGATCAAGGATCTAGGGGATCTCAAGTACTTTATGATTTTCTAGAAATAGAGGTGGTATATTGATGCATCAATGCAAGTATGCTCTGGAGCTTATTGACACCCTTATCAAAGGAACCGTACGTGACACTCTCGCGTCATATAGCTCCGTCCCGGAAGTAGGACCTTCCTTTTTCTTTAACCAACGGGTCCTCAAACCTTTATGATTTCGTGCCAAACCTGGTCTCCATCTTCGAACTTCTCGTTCAATGAGACCCCAGGTCTAGCTGTTTCCATTTTCTTGTTCGCGCCTTAACCTCGTTAGAAAGCGGAGTTCGCTAGCTGCCGGCATATGTTTTACATCACCGGCCACATAGTTTGATGGGACTCTCAAGGTCCAAACTTGTGGCCAGCCCTATAGAACCTAATCTCAAGTTGACAACCTCTGGTTTTGACGCTCATATAGGATCCTCCGGTGATACTTTGTTGACCTATCTTGGCCCATATCAGAGGCTCTTAGGGAAGCTACTTTACCTGACCATCACAAGGCCATATATTTTTCTTTTTTGTTTAGAGTCTTAGCTAATTTACTGATAGTCCTAAAGTTTCTCATATGGAAGTTGCACTCAAGGTGGTTAGATATATCACATCCAGTCCAGGATTGGGAGTCTTCTTGAATGCCTATTGTTCTGAGTCTCTTTCAGCATTTTGCAATGCAGATTGGGTTGCATGTCCTAAAATATGTAAGTTGGTCATAAGGTACTTTGTCGAGCTTGGTACTTTCTTGATTTCTTGGATGTCTAAGAAGCAATTCACCATTTCTAGAAGTTCAGCTGAAGCAGAGTATTGGAGTCTGGCTTCAATTGTTCCTGAAGTTGTGTGGATACTTGGTTTACTCAAGGAACTGGGCATCGAGCACCAGTCTCCAATACCTATCTACAGTGATAGCAAGTCAACTTTTGTGATTGCTGCCAATCCTGTCTTTCACGAACCCACGAAGCATATTCATATTGATTGTCATTTCATCGGTAAGAAGATTCAATAAAGCCTCATCTCCACTTTATATCGTGCTACAACAGAGTAGAAGGTATACATTCTTACTAAGGGACTTGATTGATCTCAACATGAATATATTATGTCCAACTAGGACTTCTAAACATCTTTCCCTGTCCTGGCCTAAGGGGGAGGGGGGAGGTGTCAAGGATATATCATCACCTACTTAATTAGTATCTATGTTGCTCGAACTCTTCGAAAAATATCGATGAGTACGTGTCAAATCCTTCAAAAGTAGTACATTTTTTGAGGATCCAACACAGATGCTGTAACGACCCAACCGGTCGTTTTGAGCTCTAGTATGTCGTTCAGCGGTCTGAGGCCATGAGCATCTTCATTTCAGGTATATTGACTTGTGTGTATGGTCGGAATTGAAATTCAGGAAGTTCAGAGTTAACTTTAAATGAAAATTCTCATTTCAGAAGCCTTAAGTTGGAGAAAATGGTTAAGACTGGAATTTTGAGTAAACGACCTCGGAATCAAGAACTAAAGGTTTCAACAGGTTCGTATGATGATTTCGGACTTGGGCGTATGCCCGGTTCGGGTTTTGGGTAACCCGGGAGCATTTTGGCGCCTATTGTGGAAGTTAGCATTTTGGAAGAAATTTCTTAAGTTTGGTTTGAAGTGAATTTCAGTGCTATCGATGTCTGTTTGGTATTCCGAGATAGAGAGTAGCTCCGTATGGTGATTCTGGAGTTGGGAGCGTGATCGAAAGTGAATTCGGAGGTCCGAAGGTCATGTTGAAGCCATTTAGCTAAAGATAGAAATTTGAAGGTTTTGAGAAGTTTGACCGGAAATGGACTTTTTGATATCGGGGTCGGAATTCAATTTCGGAAGTTGGCGTAGGTCTGTAATGTCGAACATGACTTGTGTGCAAAATTTAAGGTCAATCGGACGTGATTTGATAGGATTAAGCATCGAAAGTAGAAGTTGGAAGTTCTAAAGTTCATAAAGCTTGGATTGAAGGCTGATTCATGATTTTAGCGTTGTTTGATGTGATTTGAGACCTCGAGCAAGTTCGTAATTTATTTTGGGATTGGTTGGTGTGATTGGTCGGGGTCCCGGGGGCCTCTGGTGTGTTCCGGGTTGTAATCGCGCTCTTATTTGATGTTTCAACGTCGTTTCTTTGGACATAAAGGGGTACCATATTAAGAAAATGAGATCCATATTAAGTTTTTATTGAACCATTAGATCCGTATCGTAATTTCGGAGCCATAGCAAAAAAGAATCGTCGAATTTGGAGATCGTATAAGGGAGTTATGCTCATTTCCGTGTCGAGAAAGTGTTGGTTGCTGTCATAACTGCAGAAGCGGAAATGTTCCGCAGAAGCGGGACCGCGGAAGTGGAAATTGCTGGAGACAGAGAGATTTCTTTAAATATCGAAGTTTGGCTCATTTTCACTTCATTTCTTCCATGAGAGCCGATGTTGGAGCAACTTTGGAGTGCCATTTTCATCACCAAGCATGAGGTAAGTGATTTCTACTAGTTTTGGGTATATACAAGGTTTATATATGGATTTAGACATGGAAAATTGTAGAAACTTAGGGTTTGAGGGAAAACCTATAAATTAGTATTCTTGGAATTTGACCACGATTTTGGGTATGAAATTTAGAAAAAATCATATATTTGAGTTCGTGAGGCTATGGGTAATATTTATCTTCGACAAAATTTGGATTCCGGGCACGTGGGCCCGAGGGCATTTTTGTCAACTTTTCGTTCAGGGTTAGGAATTGTTACAAATTGGGTTGTAAAGTTTAATTGAGCTTATATTAATGGATTTGTATGACCACTGGCTAGTTTTGGAGCATTTTGCGTTGGTTCGAGCCTTCGGAAGAATGTAGAATGTCGGTTGTGGATCTTCAGAGCGAGGTGAGTCTCCTTTATAATCTTGTGAGGGGGAATTTACCCCATAGGTGAGTTAAATTGGTTATGTGCTCTTATTTTTGGGGGTTACGTACGAACGAGATGACGAGAGTCCATGCGTAGCTACTATCATGCATTTGTCTGGGTAGTCCATGACCCAAAAGCATGTTATACTTGAATAAATTATGAACTCATTGATGACTTGGATTGTTTAAATAACCTTAGATTAGTAAACGAATTTAAAAAGAGATTAAACATCATTTTCTGAATTGTTAAACAGAGAATTGGCTTATTTGGATAATTATTCCTCGATAAAATTCTAATTGGCTATTTGAGCATGTATCTTACGTGTACCCGCGTCGCATGGATGATTCGCGAGTGGGGTAGTAAATCACATTAAATTAATAAATGGATTTCTAAAGAGACTTAAGCTTCGTTTTCTCAAATTATTAAAGAGAATTGGCCTTTCTTGGATAATTGCTCCACGTTGAATTCTTGAATGATTGTCTATCTGTGTGTGTTTATTTTGGACCGGGTTGAACGCCTCGGCAGATTAATAGATGCATCTATAGGCGCGCCGTCGACCCTCGGCAAGTGCACATTTATTTCTATTGGATTGGGCCGACGCCTCGGTATGATTTGCGCATGCTTGTATTGCTGTCTGGAACTTAATTAAATTGGTTTTGCCTATTCATGGCTTAAAGATATTCGGAATATATTTAAAAAGGAAATTCTGGGAGATTTCCCATAAAGGAATTAATTGATTATTTGTTTCTTTCTATCTGGACTGAAATCATGTTTATAGAATAAATCCACTGGTTAGTATGTATATATTAAGGGGGAATCATTATTAGACCATTAGAAAGTGTCAGAGTTGACCCTCTCATCTCTACCCCTTCGGGATTAGGCGGGATACTCACTGAGTACACATTGATTACGTACTCATACTACACTTCTGTGCATTTTTGTTGCACATGCATATGTTACTTTAGCGTCCTACTGGGCGCAGCAATACGGACGTCGGGGACTAGGTGAGTTACAGTATGCAAGGCGGCCCGCACTCTTTTAAAGTCCCTTCTAGTAAAAATGTATTTCCTTTCTGTCCATTGTATTCCGGATGGATATTGCATTGTATTTTTATATTGTTATCAGTAGATGCTCATGGACTTGTGACACCGGGTTTCTGGGATGGTTTTTAACGGATTTTTTCTAATTGTTATTATTTAAAATTTAATTCAAGTAGTGGACTTTTATTTATGAAAAATAGAAGGGAAAACCTTAGATTTTCAAAAATATTAAAAGAGGAAGTAATTGATAATTTTGTTGGCTGGCCTGACAGAGGTGTCCGGATCCACTATGACCGTTAGTGTATATTGGGTCGTGACAACATGGTATCAGCTCACTAGGTTTCCGTCAGTCTCACGAGTCATGAGCAAGTCTAGTAGAGTCTCGCGGATCGGTAAGGAGACGTCTGTACTTATCATCGGGAGGCTACGGGGTTGTTAGGAGTATTTCCCTTCTTGATTTCCTTTTCGTGTGGTTTGATTCCTTTGAGGCTTATGCCTTTGATTTCTTCCTACTCAATCTTATGCGAGCGCTTGTTATAAATCGAAAGTTGAAGAATTGAAATGGCACTACAAATGTGGTGCGGGATGATTTTTACCGATATAGTTGATTGGACTATTATAGTCGCATTATGGAGGGATATTATATTGTTTCAGCTCAGTAACAAAACTTCTAAGAGCCTTGAGGCTAGGCACATGTTGCCATGATGCTTATGAACAATTATTCCGCAGTGTTGTTATGATGGTAAGGTGTTTGCCTACGTGTCGAGGCAGTGAATGAATTGAACGGAGGTTTACTCAGTGTGTAATCAAAGAGATTCAGTTTTTCATTCCCGGCAGGGGAAAGTCAATCGCACTAAGGATGGTCAGATGTGGACTAGTGGAAGTAATGAAACGTGGTAATTGCAAGCGTGAAGGAGTTATCTTCTTTATTGTGGTGTTGTTGTCCTAATTGGACGTGTTAAGTTTATCGGTGTTATGATCTTTAATTATTAGCCCTTGTGTCAAGATATTGTGAAATGGTATTGGAGATACAACTATCAGATATCGCGGGATACGATAGCTCCGTACTGAATCAGTATTGCAAATGTTGATGGTTGATAAAGACGACCTTCGGAAAGGTTTGGGATTAGTAGCAAATTGTGGATTCGAGTTCTATGAAGGTAAATTTTATTAAGACAACTTCTAGGCAACAAAAGATGAGAAATACATGTGGGAAGTATCAGGCGGAGTCTCAAACTTCTAAAAGGCCAGGCTTAGGGAGCGCAGGCCGAATAGTTGATAAAAGGAGTGAGTTTTCCCAAAGTGGGAGAGTGGCGGGGCAGTATAGGGCCTAGTAGTAGGATGACTATGCGCCTAGGGAGAGTTTGGAATGGTCTGGGATTTTAGCGACGGGCAATTGAGTCTGCAGGTTTAATTCGAAGCATGGGTTGTTATGCGACAGGGGATTCGGTATGGCAGAAGGGAGCTTCTTGAAATAAAGAAGGATGCAGCATAATTCTGAATTTGGGAAGGCATTGTCGCGTATTTCATTGATGTCCAAGAGGGGTAAATGGACTCGTGCAGCTAGAGAGTGAGCTCAGACTCAGGATAGGTTATTGATGTCGTAGTGATTGTACCCCATGCAGCAGCGTTGGAAGATGCCGGGGATTGATTTCTACAGGTGGGGTATTCATGTGAGCAGGTTAGCAGTCGCGTGGTTTGCGAAGCTCCTGCAAGTAATTATATTGGCTATCCAACAAAGAGATCGGTCGTGCGAATGTGGATGATGATTCAGAATACGAGATATGGGGGTTTACATAAAGATTCCGAGAATTTATGGCGGATGATTGTGCAAGGTTATGGAAAAAGGGGTAAAGAATTCGGGTGAATCCTAGCGTTGTGTGTTAATGGCTTCGAGCTAAGTGGGAGAGCCCCACTGCTTATGATTTGGGTTGCATGGTTAGAAACTTGCTAGGTTTCCAGTTATTAATATCTTTATAGGTTATCTCAGCTACGGAAATAGACCATAACTGGTAAATTGAGTAGATGAATTGTGGAATGCATGCTATGGTTGGCCTTGTTGGCTCATGTTTGAATTTGGTAAAAGATTCAGGATTTATGCCTCGTATAGATGCAGGTTTCAGAGGAAGTGATTTCGTCGGGTGCTTCGTCGAGAGGGTATTCATGTGTTATAAGATTTATGGAGTGGATTATGTCCGGGACACATGCGGAGCGGGTGGCTCTCAATAATGGTCCTAGTGAATTCAGAAGTTAAGATATGATGCCTAACGATTTCGAGCCGATAGGTACGACTAAGAATCTAGCTTGGAAAATAGCTTATGAGAAGAGGCACAGAATGTTCCGTGATGGTTGGCTTGTGATGTAGCAATTGGGAGGTATGAAATGGTTCGTGATATTTTAGACAACATGGTCTCGTGATTCAAGGTCACTCGGGGTGAGTGTAGATGGAGTATGTTATGTGTTGAATTGAGTTAGTATTATTTCTAAGGCAAGCAAGGATGAATTGGAAGAAGGCAGATTGATTAGACATAGTTAAATTGGCATATTGGGGCCAGTGATCAGTTCATTCCGCGTGATCAAGTATGTGTATGATTTGTGGCGGTACGTGTGAGGCTTGCCGGCCGCCGTAATTGATGTTATTCAGAAGCCTTCTATTGTTATGGCTTGTTGTGTGGAAGCAGATTCCGGAAGGGGTTATGGTGGCTTGGACCACTACTTATAGATTTGCATATTCTACGATTATGGGAATTTACATGAGTTTTTCTATGGTTCTCCTAAAGTGAGTTGAGTGCAAGTTCTTATATGACGAAGTGTTAAAATATTAATGATTTCGGAGTTATGATGAAAATCGTGTTCTTTCGTATATTGGCACGTTGGATGCGGTGAGTAGCATGGAAATACGGAGTGAGGATCAAGGTTTCAGTTCGGTGTCGACAAAGATGTCACGGGTTCAGATGACCAAGGAAGGGGTTGAATGATTAAAGTAAATTGGAATTGTCTTCAGCGTCACCTGAGATTAGTGTTTTATGAAAAAGGCTTTGCATCTTGGTAAGGGTTCTTAATCATTTTTCGGTATTAGTGCGGCCGGTGGTTTAGGTGTGCGGACCTATTGTGTATTTTGGGAGATTTTGGGAGCATGTCCCACGGGAAGATTGCATAAGTGTGACATGTAGTCACTCGATTGATTAAGTATTTAAACCAAGTATGAGAATTGTGGTAATATCATTAATTTGAGAAATTATGCCTGGAGGGCACTTCGTTCATTGGGTTATGAACTGAGGAGGTTGCTACGGTTACGATGGTTGTTCTTAGGTGTTATGGGGAGAAATGGAGTTACTATGGACCTTTGAAAGGTTATTAGCCAAGTTGGTACAATCAGAAATTCGGCTTGGGATCAGTGGATTGATTTATATGTGAACAGGGCTTTATATCAGGCCAGTGGTGTTCGTTTCAGCGCGCGTTCCTTATAGAGGAACAGTCGGGGTGTTATTTTTTCATCAGCTATTTCAGGTAATGATTTATTGCGTTGTATGAGTTGTGAGATGGCTTAGTAAAATTCTTATGTGTTAAGGTTCCATGTGGCGATGATGTTATGTGAGCAGAATGGCTATTGAGATTCAGATCTGGTATCACACCTCAGTTGTGCTTGAGTTTTGTAGCCTATAGCGCTATGTGTTTTCTCAGGGATGGTATTATGCACTTAGCGTGCTTGCAATCGAAATTCGATATTTCTATTGTAATGAGCAGATTTTGCTCGAAGTGCAATCTCTTTATGTAAGATCAATGTGTGGATGGGGTGGCATGCCGCCATGGGTATGTTATTTGGATCAGGTTGCGCGCCGTAACACTGTGATATTGAGTTTGGTTTCTATATGTTATTTTTGTGTGTTTCGCTTCCTATCTTCTAAGAAAAGTCTGTATTAGTGCGGGGGTTAGGTAATTCCTTCCAGACTTCGATTTCCTGCTTGTGTTATGTTCGGAATGGTGGCTAATTGGCACATGGTAGCGTCTTATGGGACTTTTGATTGTGTCCGAGGTGGCCTATTGCCTGAGTAGTTCGTACTGTGTGAGACGAGATTATAGGGTTTAGGATCAGTGTAATCGGATTATATGAATTATATTAAGGAGCAAAGATCATTATTTAGTCCAGAATGTGGTGATGTTTCTTGTCAGAAGTATAGACTTAATGATTGGTTGACTCGGCAGTTGATTATGAATTTCGGCACATCTCATCCGTCGTGGCGGTATTGTAAGAGTTAGAGTAAGACTTGCATGTGGCATGAGCTGCAATGGGAGCATCTGATTCGTTGAATTTTGGCTAAGTTGATCAGAAAATATTATCGTGGTTCTGTGGATTAAGTGTTGCAAAGTAAGAAT
>MU670370.1:2760-28082 GCA_026770625.1 Nicotiana glauca
ACCTGAAGAACAAGGGAATATCTTTTCAAATTCAGCAAGCAGGCACCCACTTGAAGAACAAGGGAATACATTTCAAGTACAGCAAGCAGGCACCCACCTGAAGAACAAGGGAAGTATAATACAACTCTTATCTCAAGTCAACATTCAGTAACATCATGCACCCTGTTATCAAACTGGGCAGAAAATTTTCTTTGTTTTGTATGTTGGTTATAAGCAGGCACCCACCTGAAGAACAAGAGAATACATTCCAAATTCAGCAAGCAGGCGCCCACCTGAAGAACAAGGGAATATCTTTTCAAATACAGTAAGCAGGCACCCACCTGGAAAACAAGGGAAGTACAATCTGAATTTTAGCTTTAAATTTTAATATCTGATAACATGATATGCCCAGTCACCATACTGGGGAAGAAAATTTTCTTTGTTTGTCAATTTTTTGTAAGCAGGCGCCCACCTGGAGAACAAGGGAATACTTTGTCAAGCAAACGCAAGCAGTAGCCCACCTGAAAAACAAGAGAATACATTTTCAAGCAATCGCAAGCAGGAGTCCACCTGAAGAATGGACACATAAGTTCAAAACACAGTCAAAGTTATATTGAAAGAATGCAAGATACAAATTCAAGGCAACATAAGAACAAGTTGGAAGACATAGATAGGATTTTTGTAACTCCTAGGTCATAGCTTAGGCTAGTTTCTTTTATTTTACCATGGTGTAATAAGGGGTCAGTCAGCAGTAACAGCGGTAACAACAGCAACAGCAGTAAGATCACAGTCCCTGGTAGTCCCAGCTGCCAGACATTTCCGAACTACACTGACCTGATTCCTGTTTAGCCCAGGATATGTAGGCAACCTCGGAAGCAGGGTGCGGTCAAAACTTTTCAAAATGCTTCACAATGGAATACTCGAACGGGCAAAAATCATTCATAGTTGCTCACTTATCTTTGCACGAAAACTCTTCGTGTTCCCGAGCAAAGAGGGGCAGCTGTGAGCACGTGATTTTTGCCCTATATATGAGTTATTCCCATAAAATTCAAACAAAAGATTTTTTCTTTATTTTACAATTTTTGTGAGTTTTGTGTTAATTGCTTGCATGCTGCTTGTGCGTGATAAAATAATAATATGCATTTAGGAATTTAATTCTACATTTTAATATTAAGTAGGTATTAATTCGTTTTAGAATAATTTAAAAGAAAATATATAGTTCTTAGGCATTTTTTAGTTGACAATTGATTTTTAGAATTTAAATAGTTTAATTAGGATTTAATTAGGTTTTATTTTAGTTTTACAAAAATCAGAAAAAATACCAAAAATACAAAATGAAAATAAAATCAAAATAAAAAAATACAAAAGGAAAAAAAACAATAAGAAAAATCAAAGAAGAAAAGAAATAATTTAGGGCCAAACACCCCAAGCCTAAACCAAATCAATACCCCAGTCGCCCAGGCCCAAACAGAACAAATGACCCAAGCCCAATAACATCTCACCCGGTCCAGCCATGTTGACACTAAAATGATGCCGTTTGGGCGTCATTTAATCTCAGTCGTTGGTTGCCACTGATCTACCGGTCCTACTTCAACATTACATAATTAATAAAAATGAATTCAATAACCCTAAAATCAATTTCTTCTTTATTCTATCCTGTAATGACAGTCCCGCCACAGATCATTACCCCGCCGCCCGCCGGAATTCGCCCACGGCGGCGGCGGGTCTCCGTTTCCAACCGGACCAACACCAAACGACTCCCCTTTCCCTCTTCTCTTCAAATCACCCATTAATTCTCCACAAATCCCACCACAGCTCCCCGAATCCCTCAAACCCTAGGCGCCGCAACCACCGCCTACGGCGACGCCGATATCAAAATCTTACCCCATGAATACCCCAAGTACTTTTCATCTTCTTCATGCCCGATATGTCTTCTTTTCCCCTCGAACTATCACCAATCGCGTCAAACAGTCGCGTAAGAAATGCTACACCAATTCTCTCAAATCGTTCCAAGAACTTAAACGACCAGATGTTTACAAACAAAAAGAAGGAAGAATTTCCAAGAAAGAAAAAGAGAGACTCACTCAGTAAGTCAATATTCTCTTTTGTGTTTTTGTTTTCATTTTTCTTTCTTCTACATCTCTGTTTGTTAGCTTTAGAATTTGTCTTTAAAATTGTAGTGACTAGGAAGTATATGATTAATCCGTTTCTTAATTAGGCTCTGAATTTGTTCAAGGTTATTAATATGTGGGCATTTTTTAGATTAGTACATATGAATTCGGCTGTTAGTTTAATGTGATTCATGTGATTTGTTAATTGTTAGTTTGTTTGGATAGATTAGTTTTAGATTTTTTGTTAATTAGTATTAAGTGTTAGTTCTGTTTTATCGACTGATTAGAATAATAGGATTTACTCATTTGATTAAAATTAGTAATTGCTACTGATTAGTTTCGTTTGTGATTAGTGAATCTGTTTTGATAATTTTTTGCTTTTAATTCTATCTTGAAATTCAGTGAATTAAGTTTTGATAAGTCTTAGGGAATTGGTTATAGTTGTTAGTTAAAATTTCAGTAGTTAAGTTTAGTAATTTTGGGAGGTTAACAAGGTCAATTTGGACAAAGGTCAAGGGGGAAGGGTCTGCAGTAATTTTAAAAGTTGGCAAGGGTAGTTTGGGTATAGGTAAATAGCAGAATCACTCAGATTGGTAATTGTTAAAAGGAAGTAGGGGTACAACAGGAATTTGAATGAAATAGAAGATTCTAGATTGGACTTTAATGTAAGTTTTAATAGAATAAGTGCAGTAACTTGTGCAACAAGTTAGAAATTAGAGTTTAACAAAGAAATAAATAGGGACTAATAAGCAAACAACTAAAATCTGAAGTTTTCTCCCATTTATGCCTATAAATAAGGCAGCATCTGCCATAATTCACAAGTTTTTGAACCCTAGAAAATCTCAAAAATATCTGCCCATTCCAAAATCTAAAATTTCAAAAATTTCAGATCTTAAATTCCTCTTGCAGATCTGAATTTCTCTGAAAGATAAAAAAAAAATAAAAGAAACAGTTGTAATGATTCATTCGGCAGTATTCTAATTCAATTGTGGGTAAAACTGGGACAAACGATCATGTTCTGTGGTTAATTTGTTGCTGATTGCATTTCTGGTTTCATTTCTGATTTTTAATGAGTTGATCAGGTCAAAATCGCATCCTAATTTGCTGGCTGTGATCTGTTGCTGATATTGATGTTGGCTCGATCTATTGCTGATTGATCTTCTTCTTATTTTGCTTCATTGTCCAGGTACATCTCTATGGTTCAGTAATTGTAAACTGAAGTTTTGAGTTGAATGCATGAAGGATGTGGAGTCTAAATCTCTTTTCATTTTTTGTTTTCTTTGATTGTGTAATGAAGAAATTCATTTGTTAATATTCTAGATTAATGACTGTTCTGTTGTGTAATTGTATTGGACTATATGAATCTGAACTTTTGAAAACCTTTACTGGTACTCGATCCTTATTAAACATTTGAGACGTTTAGGATGTTGTTAATAGGTTTGGATTTCAACTAAGCATAACATGTACAGAAATTAGAAATGATTTACTGATATTCTATTGTTAATAGTATTTTAGAACAGCATTGGTTGATGACATAAAAACAGGTTTGTGTGTTAAATAAGACATATTGCCATTTAGACCGAATCTGAAATAAATGTTATTTTAGTATTAGTAGCTACTGAGTATTCTTAATTAGATAGACTAACAAATAACCTGCTTATGAACGTTTGCTAGATCAATTAATCTGAATGCAGTTTTTCTCGGAGTTTACAATCCAAATATGCATAAGGCTTCTGAATAGCAATAAATCCATAATCAAAATTAATTGTTAGCAAATTTTGGCTTGAAGTTAATCATATCAGTCTGGTTAATAGAAGCGTCTCATTTGTTTCAAACTGTACAAAAACGGATATATGTATGTTGGAATCGTTGAGCCTGCATTTTGCATCACTTTGAAATTGAGTCCACATTTAAGTCTAAATTTCACTCATCAGTGAATGCCGGCCATTTAATAGGGTTTAAAAGTTTTGTTAAGTGTAGACGTAACTTGAACTATAACTCGGGCCTAGAATTGTGGTGATCATTTAATGCCATATGTATTAGACATGCTTTCTATGACCAGCCTTTCCTCTCATTTGGCTCTTTGAGCCCATTAAAGAAATTGAAGATTGTGTATACACAATAAATAAATGTTCACATAATAAATTCATTAAGGCTTTTAGTTTTGGGTTTAAGAACAAAAACAAATAAAGAATATAGTTCGCTTAGGATTGACCTTTAATAATATAAATGAGACGAGCCTCGCCAAACAAAATACACAATCGCAGGGCCCTCAATAATTGCTTGTAAAATTCTAGACTTGGAAGGACCGTTTAGCGAATTTCACAGTCTTTCCCAAAGTTAACATAGACGTAGATGCTTTAGGCGCGATTTATAATAATATACTTTCTTAAGTACGGGTGTACATTTATGTGACCCAAATCTGAATCTCAACGAAGTCGAAATGTGTTAAAGGCCACAGGCGTACTGGTACGGTGTGGTCCAGAATACATTTTTACGACGTTGCAATTCTTGTAAAAATTAACTAATAAAGCGGAATATTAATAAATGCACATAAAAATGGAACATATCTAGAAATCAAATAAAAATAAATACAACAGTTGAGCGACCGTGCTAGAACCACGGAATTCGGGAGTGCCTAACACCTTCTCCCAGATTAACAAAATTCCTTATCCAGATTTCTGGTTCGCGGACTGTTAATTGAGTCATATTTCCTCGGTTCGGGATTCAATCGATGACTTGGGACACCATTAATCTCCCAAGTGGCGACTCTGAATCTCAATAAATAAATCCCGTTCCGACTGTCCTTTAAGTAGAAAAACTCCTTCCTTTATTATATCCCTTCCCGGGGTGTAGTAATTCGGTAAAAAAGGAGGTGTGACAGTAAGCATAGAGTAGTCAATTAGGAATAAATTCAAAAACATCAATTAAGGACACGACTCAGTAAAAAATAAAGTAACATAGCAAATAAGGTAATGAAATCAATCAACTTAAACAGATGAGGTAAAGCTTTTAGGGCTTTAAAAGAAAATCTTTCAATCAAATCATCAGTAAGGAAATCAGAGTCAAATCAAGAGAGGGTCATGATTCTATATTGCAACATATATATAGAGAAGAACGAACAGGCGTAGCAGACAGACTAGGTCAACCATAGTGACAGAAATAAGCAAGAGATGAAAAAATAAATAACAATCACATATAGGTGATACAAGTAGGCTAAAGACTTAGTAGAAAATCCATTTGAAGCATGGTAACCAACAGAAACTTAACAAACTCAGGTAGTCAGGCTAACACATAGAACCAAGACAAATGAAACCTTAAAGTTAGGGCTTTTTAACATAGACGAGTTAAAAAGCAGTAAGAACATAGAATCAGTAAAGATAAGCAAGGAAAAAGGTTTAAACATAAAGGGAAAATCTATTTAGACAAGTATAGAAGAAACTTTGAGAAAACACTAACTTTAAAGAAAAATAAAAATGCTTTAAAGCTGATGATTTTTAAAGACAAGTCTGAGAATAGTGTAGAACATAAAGAAATAGACTTGAATCGTTAAGAAATAGCATAGATCTTAAGAGATTCAAAAGAAAGTTAGGGTTTCTAAGGGAACCCAAATAAAACAGAAGAACCTGCTATATACTTCAAAGATCGTAACAGATATGGTGTGATTTTGCCCAAAATCACACCGGAGAAGCCATGAACAACCACAACAACAACCTTAGACATGAGTCGGCATGGCCCAGGGCCCTTGAAGGCCTCAGAGATGATAAGCAAAGTGAGGCGGAAACCATTGGAGGCTTGGGGTTGAAAGATAGTCGCCGGAGATGACCGGATAAGGGAGGCGATTGCCAGGGGATTAGGGTTAGGTTGATAGAGAAGAGAGGAGATGGGATAGTTTGAAGGCAGCGACATCTCTGAAATGAGATAGGGTTAGGGGTCATTTGGAATTAAAAAGGAAAGGGCTCATTTGGATCGTTAATCTGGGAGATCAACGGTCAGGATTTAACCGGGTAAATGGGTTCTGGATTTAGGTAGGAGCTTATAGGATCTATGTAGGTTTAATTGGGTAGCAAATTGGAGTAGGAAGTGGGTTCAATTTTGCTAAAATCGAAAGCCAAATCTGGCTATAAATTAAATAGTTAATTTTCCCTATTTTAATTTATAATAAATAGCAAGTAATTTTTGAAAAATATTTTAATTTGTCAAAATGATTTAAAATACATAATTATCATTCTAAAAATATATGGATCAATTTTACGCATATAAAATATAATTATACCTTAAAATGGGCTAACATTGCAATTATTTGCAATTTAGCTTATAAAATACTAAATGTAATTTTAAAAAATGCATAAAAATTATACTAGACATATTTTGGCATAAGTATAGAAATCAAATTAATAAATTATCATAACAATAATTTTGAATATAATTATTGGGATTTTGTGAATAAAAGGGAAAAAAATAAGTCAATTTATGCTCTTAAAATCGTTGAAAAAATTATAAAAATCTTGTGCATGCTTATATATATGCTATTTTTAGGGTATTTATACATATTTAAAATATATAAAAAAAATTAGGTATCAACAGCTGCCCCTCTTTACCCGGGAAGGATGAAAGAGTTTTCGGGTAAAGAAATTATGGTCAATTTTGACCAGATGGGAGGTTTTGAAAGAAGGAGGCTGAACTTTGGTTTTTGAGTTGCCTACATATCCTTGATTTTACAGGAATCAGGCGATGTGTAGTTCTAGATTCACCCGTGGATTAGGCCGATAAAATTATTGCAAGAACGGATACGAAATGTGGAAGTGACTACGATGAGCAGTTGAGGCTCGAGACAATTGGAGGGAATTAAAGCGAGATTGCTCCCGCTAGGATAGCAGTTGCGTATTGGTTACCTGCAAATAAAATATGCTACAAACATATTTGCAAAATTTAAACATGATACAAAATCCCTTTGGACCATGAAGGTTGTCTTTAGACAGTTAAAGATGACGTCCTTGGACCATGACATCCTGGGACATGAATTGTTTAGTGAGGGATTTTCAGGCCATGAAACAGTGTTCTCGGTCTATAAAAATGGTGCCTTTGAACCATGAAACCTTTGAATAATGATATGCAAGTTCGAGAGATCCTCAGGCTATGACATGGTGTCTTCCGGCTATGAGGATGGTATCTTTAGACTTTGATGCCTTTGGACAAATTGGCGATGTTTCAGCCTATGATATGTAATAGTATGATGTAACAAGACATGGCTTAGTCTTGTGAAGTGGAGGGCAGAGCTTAGCCCGATTAAAAAGCAAATAGATAGTAGTAGAAATAGAATTATATTTATGCAAAGGAGTGACAGTGCTTAGTCCCGTGCAAGTGGGGAGGCAAGGATCAACCTGATGCAAATGGAGGGTAGAGCTTAACCTCATGTAAGTATAAGGCTTTACTTAGCCTTATGTAAATATAGAGTCTGGGATTAGACTCATGCAACTATGGAGTCAAGGATTAGACTCATGCAAACATGGGACAGAGCTTAGTCTCATGTAAAGAAAAGGCAATGCATAGCCTTGTGCAAATATGGAGTACGGGATTAGACTCATGCAAGTATGGAGTCAGGGCTTAGACTCATACAAGTATGGAGTCAAGGATGAAACTCATGCAAATATGGAGTCAGGGCTTAGACTCATGCAAGTGTGGAGTTAAGGATTAGACTCATGCAAATATGGAGTCAGTGCTTAGACTCATGCAAGTATGAAGTCAAGGATTAGAATCATGCAGAAGTGGAGTCAGAGATTAGTCTCATGCAAAGAGAAGGCAGTGCTTAGGCTTATGCAATTATGGAGGTAGAGCTTAACCATATGCAAGATCCGGGACAGGGCTTAGTCCCATGCAAATGGAAGGCAATGCTTAGCCTTATGCAGATATGGAGTCAGAGATTAGACTCATGCAAAGAGAGAATAGCAGAGTAGAGTATGTCTTAGCTAGGATATATTCAGCGTCTGATAGCCGGATGGATGGTGAATTTGCTTTGTGCATAAATGTTTCGCGAATGCTACCGTTACGTCAAAAGTGCTTGCGTTCAAAGAAAAATCGTAAGTTTTGTGAGGGGAGGTTGGTTCTTGCTTCATTAGTCGGCCTTGCTCTACTCCACTCCGAAAGCCCCCTTCGAGTTTCCCTAGATAGCACCTAACCGTTATGAAAAATAGAATTTTGAAAAATATTCATTTATTAATAAAATATAATCATTTTGGAAGAGTATTGATATATCAAGTAATTTTGATGAACTAGCGACTGTGACACATTTCAAAGGCATTGCAACTCTCTTATGTTGGAATTTTGAGGGTCCTCATCAAAATTCTGCCCCAATTTGGTAGATGGTTTTTAACTGTTTGCGGATGGCATACCCCACTGAATATTCTTCAGAATTTCGAGAAACCTTCTCAAAATTCCACCCCAATTCTTGACTGATGACTGACTTTCTGGCATGTGATGGCACTGGCTAGACTTGCTCCGGAATTTTGAGGACCCTCCTCAAAATTCTGCCCCAATTTGTGATTTTTGGGAAATGAAAATTTTATTATGATATGACTGAAACCACAAGGCTACCTACATATCCCCTCTCAAACACAAATCTGGTCAAGTGTAGTTCAATTACATGTGAAATAATCTAGGCATAGTATCTCTTGACTGCATCTGAATTGATTGGTTTTGGCCAGATTTCTCCATCTATTTCTGCAAGTATGAGTGCTCCTCCTATAAGTACTTTGTGTACCATATACGAACCTTTCCATTTGGGAGAGAATTTCCCTTTGGCTTCATCTAGGTGTGGGAAGATCTTCTTCAATACTAGCTGCCCTGGTGCGACTTGTCTTGGTTTGACCCTTTTGTTGATGGCTTTGGACATTCTTTTTTGATAAAGTTGGTTGTGACATACTGCATTCATTCTCTTTCCATTGATAAGGGCCAATTGCTCATAGCGGATCCTTATCCATTCCGTATCGGTGAGCTCAGCTTCTTGTATGACTTTTAAAGAAGGAATCTCTACCTCGGCTGGGATGACAACCTCAATACCATAAACCAACATGTAAAGGGTTGCCCCGGTTGATGTGCAAATTATAGTGCGTTACCCTAACAGAGCAAAGGGTAATTTCTCATGCCACTACTTGTGATTCTCTACCATTTTCCTTAGTATCTTCTTAATGCTTTTGTTGGCAGCTTCTACGGCTCCATTCATCTGTGGTCTATAGGCGATGGAATTCTTGTGCTTGATTTTGAAAGTTTCATATGTAGCTTTCATCATATCACTGTTGAGGTTGGCGGCATTGTCAGTAATAATAGACTCAGGAACTCCGAATCGGCAGACAATATGATCCTTGACAAAATCTGCGACGACTTTCTTGGTTACAACTTTGTAAGATGCAGCTTCTACACACTTTGTGAAGTAATCAATGGCTACCAGGATAAACCGGTGTCCCTTGAAGCAGTGTGCTCAATTGGTCCAAATATATCCATTCCCTAGAAGGCGAATGGCCAAGGTGAGCTTGTTGCATTTAGCTCACTTGGCGGCAATTTTATCATATCGGCATGCACTTGACATTGAAAACATTTGTGGACATACTGAATACAATCTGTCTCCATGGTCATCCAAAAGTAACCTTCCCTGAGTATCTTCTTGGCCAGAACAAAACCATTCATATGCAGACCACATGTCCCAGCATGCACATCCTCAAGTAGCTTAGAGGCTTCATTTGCATTGACACACTTTAATAAACCCAAATCCAGAGTTCTTTTGTACAAGTTCCCTCCGTTGTGGAAGAAGTGATTTGACAATCTCCACAGTGTGTGTTTCTAAATTTGATTTTCATGCTCTGGGTATTCTCATTTTGATAAGTACTCTTTGATGGCATGGAACCACAGCTTTCCATCTTGTTCTTCCTCGACATGAGCACAATATGCCGATTGATTATAGATCCTCACTAGGATGGGTATCAATATAGTTCTTATCCAGATGTTATATCATGGATGACAACGTGGCTAATGCGTCGACAAAATCATTCTGAATTCTGGGCATATGTTGGAATTTTATCTTTGTGAACCTCCTTTTCAATTTCTGCACATGGTGCAGATAGGGCAATATCTTGTAATTTTTGATGGCCCAATCTCCTTGTACTTGCTGCACAATCAAATTTGAGTCACCGATCACTAGCAACTCCTAAATGTTCATGTCGACTGCCATGCTGAGCCCTAGTATGCAGGCTTCATATTCTGCCATGTTGTTAGTATAGAGAAATCTGAGTTTGGCAGATATCGGATAATGATGACCCATTTCTGACACCAAAACTGCTCCAATGCCTACTTCTTTGAAATTTGCGGCTCCATCAAAGAATATCCTCCAACCGTCATATGCTTCAGTAATGTCTTCTCCTACGAATGATACTTTCTCATCGGGAAAATAAGTTTTCAAGGGTTCGTATTCTCCTACTACCAGATTTTAAACGAGGTGATCTGCCAATGTTTGTCCCTTGATTGCCTTTTCAGTTACATAGATGATGTCAAACTCATTCAGTTAGTATCTACCATTTAGCCAACTTCCCAGTAGGTATGGGATTCTGAAATATGTACTTCAGAGGATCCATACTGGATATGAGGTATGTAGTGTAGGCACAAAAATAATGCCTCAATTTCTGGGCTGTCCAGGTCAAAGCATAACACGTGCGTTCAAGCAGAGAATACCGCGCTTCATAAGGTGTGAATTTCTTACTCAGGTAATATATGGCTTGCTCTTTTCTCCCTGTTTCATCATGTTGTCCCAAAACACATTCGAAGGCTCCATCTAACACGGATAGATAAAGTAGAAGAGGTTGTCCTGGGTCTGGCGGGACCAGAACTGACAGTGTGGATAAGTATTCCTTGATATAGTCAAAAGCTTTTCGAAAATCCTCAGTCAAACTTGTCTCGGCATCTTTCCTCAGCATCTTGAAGATGGGTTCACATATTACAGTAGACTGTGTTATGAATCGGTTGATGTAGTTGAGCCGTCCGAGGAAGCTCATCACGTCCTTCTTGCTTTTAGGTGGTGGTAACTCCTGAATAGTTTTGACTTTAGATGGATCTAGATCGATCTCTCGTCAACTGAAAATGAATCCCAATAACTTTCCTGCAGGAACCCCGAATACACATTTTGTGGGGTTCAATTTCAAATTATACCTCCTGAGCCTGTCGAAGAATTTTCTCAAGTCTGCTATGTGATATGCGTCCCTCTTAGATTTGATAATGGCATCATCCAGATATACCTCTATTTCCTTGTGTATTATATCATGGAAGATGGTTGTCATGGCCCTGATGTAAGTGGCCCCTGTGTTGTTTAGACTAAACGACATCATCTTGTAACAGTATACACCCGAAGGCATAATAAAAGTTGTTTTCTCGGCACCTTCTTCATCCATCCAGATTTGGTGATAACTTGCGAAGCAATCTACAAAGAATTGGAGTTCATTCTTGGCGCAATTATCGATTAGGATATGTATATTTGGCAGTGGGAAGTCGTCTTTGGGACTTACTCTATTTAAATCTTGATAATCAACACATACTCGGACCTTCCCATCTTTCTTTGGAACTGGCACAATATTAGCAAACCATGTCGGGTCCTCAACCACCCTGAGAACCTTGGCTTTGATCTGCTTGGTAACTTCCTCCTTGATTTTTAGACTCATGTCTGGTTTGAATTTTTTGAGTTTTTGCTTGACCAGTGGACACATGGGATTGGTAGGCAACTTGTGAGCTGCTATAGATGTTCTTAAACCGGTCATATCGTCATACGACCATGCGAAGATATCCTCGTATTTCTTTAGAAAATGGATGTATTCTTCCTTCTCTGTTGGCGACAAGTGAATGTTGAGGCGGGTCTCTTCGACGGTCTCAGCGTTTCCTAAATTTAATGCTTCTGTTTCATCCAAGTTGGATTTAGGCTTGTCCTCAAAATTCTCAAATTCTTTGACAATTTCCTCGGGTATCTCATCTTCTTCCTCTGAGTCACTATTCTCACGTTGTGTTGCCTCATTACATATCACAGTTACTGGTTCATCAGGAAAAGTAATAAATAACACTGTAAGAGGGAAAAGTATAAAATAGTAATGAATAGTGATAAAGGACAAATGCATTTGATGAAAACTGAGAAAATCATTCAAACAAAGCTTCGCTCGATGAATCAAGCATTTTTTTAAACAAGGAAATCTTAAAACAAAATTGCTGGAAATTTTAAATGCCTAGAACGGCTATAAATTCTTCGAAGCTACCCAAGGACTCGGCGGGCTCGGGATAGTGTGGCAGTCCAGTTTCTGAGAATAGCTCCCTTTGCTGCAGTCTGAATGGTGAGGCCTTCTTCCTCCTCCTCCTCCTCAATTATGGCACTGCAGTCCATATCCTCATCTTCCAGAAATAAATCCTTCAGCCTAGCTAGTGCTTCTTCTTCTGTAGTTCCCCATATTGTGTTAGCCTGATGGAAAGCTTGTTCCAAATGGGGTACCGGTTGCTCAAGAGGGTAATGTGGTCCAGGCCATAGAGGCGACCACTCCCTATATTCTTGCCATGTACAATGGTATCCGAGCCCGAAGGTGGTACCATGATTTTTCAGCCGTATCAGCTTGGTGATACCCTTGAGGTTCTTACCCAACCCTTTTCCAGTTCATATCCGGACCATGCTAGTATGCTTTTTATTTTGTTACTCCACCACTTATCCTTCTCGACAGCATTGACCCGTTCAATGTGTTGATAGGTTTCTCCGCCTAACCTCCTTATATGTTTGATGGTCGGGATGGTCTAACTAGTGTCTATGGGGTTACTCCCGTATCTATGAATGATTACCTCCTGACGGTTCTATTCAAATTTTACGACTTCATGTAGTGTGGAGGCACGACTCCACCAGCATGGATCCATGGGCAACCCAACAAAAGATTATATGAGGCTGGTATGTCAAGCACTTGGAATTCAAACGTCGAACAAAGTTGGCCCCATTTGCAAGCAAAGGTTGAATTCCCCGATTGTGGTCCTCTGGGACCCTTCAAAAGCTTTCATATTCATGCTTCCGGTTCATATTTCATGGAAACCTATGTCCAACCTTTTCAGGGTATCCAGTGGACAAATATTCATACTAGAACCTCCATCAACAAGGACCCTAGAAATGAACTTGTCCTCAAATTGTACTGTAATATGCAATGTTCGATTGTGATTCAAACCTTCGAGTGGCAGCTCATCTTCGTGGACGATAATCTTATGGCTCTCCAACACTTGACCCACCATGTTAGTCATTTCTCCACCAGTGATATTATTGGGTATATAAACCTCAATCAGCACTTTCATCAAGGTGTTCTTGTGTGTCTCTGAATTCTATAATAGTGACATGATAGATATTTGACCAGGGACTTTGTTCAAGTGATCAAAAACAAAATACTCTTTCGCCTGTACTTTCCTCCACATGTCATCCTGCCCAGTCTCAATGGCAGGCTGCCTAGCAGTGGCATCCTTAGTTAAACCTCCCAGGTGTTTAGGTGTGAAGACTCTTTCAGTTCTAGTCATTCCTTGTGCGGTGTTAGATTCCTCTATCACAATCTTCCCTTTTTGTCGAGCCTCGATGACATAATCCTAAGTTATTGCTTGTTAGTTGAACGGGGGTGTGGTGGACACCGTCACAGTAAAAGGTGTGACCACTTCTACTTCAAATGGAGCGGGGGTGGCTGAGGGCGGAGCTACTTCCACCTCGAATGGAACTGATGTAATTACATCAACATCGATAGGTGCTTGAGTTTGAACCATGATAGGAGTAAGTGTAACTGCAACCTTAGAGTCATCGCCTTCTCGGATAAGTCTGATTGACCCCTCAGGGTTCCATTCCTCATTTGTTTTTATATCATGCACACTGTCACCTCTATGATCATGGAGGGGATTGTTGTGGACATTAGGTGCGTCTTTCTTCGCTTGTATGACCTTGTTGTCAATGAGTATCTGGATCTTATCCTTCATTGTTAGGCACTCAGCAGTAGTGTGCCCTTTCATATTGGAGTGGTATGCACTAGTTTTGTTAAAATTGATCCATTGGGATGGATTTTCTGATTCCACAGCAGGAACATGAGTGACATAACCTACGACCTTCAACCTTTTATACAATTGGTCGATGAATTAGCAATGGCAGTGTATTATCTGGGTGGCTTGCGGTCGAATTTGGCTCTTGGTCTTAGATAATTTTGGCGAGTTGGTGGTGATTGGAAGTAGGATGGTTGGGAATTATAGGTGTGATGGACAGTGGCTGGTTGGGAATATTGGGGAGATGAAGGTTGATGTGTGGGTAATGATTCTTGGTA
This sequence comes from Nicotiana glauca, assembly GCA_026770625.1. Taxonomy (NCBI): domain Eukaryota; kingdom Viridiplantae; phylum Streptophyta; class Magnoliopsida; order Solanales; family Solanaceae; genus Nicotiana; species Nicotiana glauca. The sequence goes on from MU670370.1 coordinate 17,195, forward strand.
TGTAGGTGGTGATTCTTGGTATGTTGGTAGAGGTGTCTGGTATGTGGGTGGAGGTGTCTAGTATATGGGTGGAGGTGTTTGGTATGTGAGTGGAGTTTTTGGGCACTGGGCCACCATTACTTCCCTAACATCTCTCTTCCTCGATATGTCGCCTGATTGGAGTGCCTTATTCATGGCTTGCAGTGCCTCGAAATTTGTTACCATCTCGCTCTTGATTCTTTCCTTGATCCTTTCCCCGAGCTTGATGATATCAGAGAATTTATGATTTTCGATGACCATCAGTCTCTCATACTATTGTGGATCCTGTGCTATGACGAAGATTTTATTCATCGGTTCTTCATCCAAAGCGGGCCTGACCTTGGCGGCTTCCGATCTCCAACGAGTAGCATATTCGCAAAAAGTCTCAGTAGGTTTCTTCTTAAGATTCTGAATGTAGAAGACATCAAGTGAATTCTCTGTGTTGAACCTGAACCGGTCCATGAAATCTAACACCATGCTTACCCAATCTGACCATTTCTTGGGATTCTGGCTGCTATACCATGATAATGCGTCCCCGGTAAGGCTTCTCATAAAGAGCTTCATTCGAATCTTTTCATCTTTTCCAACTCTGATAAGATTGTCACATTAGGTTTTTAGGTGAACCCTGGGATCACCTGTACCATCGAACATTTCAAACTTGGGAGGCTTCTGTCCTTCTGGCAATTCCACATCAGGTTGTATGCACAAATCTTCGTAGTTCAAACCTTCTATTCCTATATCGCCTTCAAAACCTTGAACTCGGCTTGTTAACTTCTTGAGTTCTTCGGCCATGTTATTAATGAGCAGGTTCTTTTTGGAGGGTTCCGATGTGCAGGAGAGTGGTTGGGTAGAATGTGGTACAGTTTCCACGTATATGGAATTGCTCTGATGGGTGCCAGGGACTTGGGTATAGTGATGGTCATTGGTGAAGTTTTGTGGATCGGGAATAAGTGGTGGTGTATTATGGAAAGTGTGGTAAGTGGTGGTTGGAATTGGTTTATGATGATGTTGTGGTAGACTTGGTATTGGCAGTGGATTGATACATTGAGGTGGAGTTGCGTATTGATTTGGTACGGTGGTATTTTGTGGCTATTGGTTTTGTGTGTTATGAGGAGGTGTTAGGTTCTTTGCGTTCTATTGGTGGATATCAGGGAGATTGAGGGTGAGTGACAAGTTCGCCAAATTGCGGACCTGCTGAAGTTCTCCTTGCAGTTCTAGTATCTTTTGCTCCAGTCTCAGAACCAAGTCATCCGGGGCCGGAGTACTGCGACTGTCAGAAGTCTCTGTGTTTTTACCATTTTCCTTACATATCCCACTTAAGTCGTCCATCTTTGCTTTCCCTCTGCCTTTTGTGTTTCTTGGAGGAGGAGAAGGTGGAAGGCCTCTAGATCTGGTATGATTTGCTGATGAGGCCAGGATGGATGAACCAACCTACGAGGATGGGAATAATAAAAATAAATAAAAAATAAAAAGGTAATAAGTTAGCGAGGATCTTGAAATGCTTGCAGTAGCTAAACACATATTGCGAAATATAAACTCGTATCCTAATTTGGGAGCCTCGTTGTGCCCGAGATAGGCCTAGCGACAAATAAATTTGGAGAACTTCAAATGCCAATAAATGCTTCATTTCATAATATAAAAGTAGACGAATCCAAAATGACACTAACATAATAATAAAACAAGTCGCTACTAGTACTTGGTCTTATTACATTTTAAGAAAAGCAAATAATCCTAATCTAATTGGTCCTGGAAGGACCTTCCCCAGATTCGATCTTCCGAACTCCATCATATAGATCCCCCAGCTCGTGCAATCCCAGCAACAAGTATGCTCGGGCCAGATGTTCTCCCTCAGCTCCTTAAACATTCTGATAGTTTTCAATCCTTTTTATGACTTTGCCCTCTAGCTCCGCTATTCCTCACTCCAGGTATTCCAGTTTCCTGTTGGAAGTGACTGCCATCTCTTTCCATTCCTCAATCAACCTTGCGTTCTTCTCATGTATTTCCAGGTGCTCATTTTCAGAGTCGTGAACCCTTTTGCACAGCCTGTTGTACTTGACTTAGGTTTCAGCTTCCCATCCATGATTCTGTTTCCTCGACTGGTCCCTGGTGTCACTATCCCTTTCATATCGTCCCCTAACCATGCCGAGTATAGAGGCTCGCTCACTGCATGATATCTGTCCAGATCAATGGTATTCTTCTCCACAATGATTTTGTAGTGCCACATATGTTGAGCTTGGCACTTGTAAGGGACATCATCGTCTTGAAAGTCTACCCTGAAGTGGCTCATCTTAATGACCCTTGGTACAACCTATTTTCTGCCTGCTTGCCTCAAAACTCGCATAGGGACATATGGATATATCCCTCTCAACCCGATCAACACCAGGTGCAGAGCACCTCTGGACCTGATAATGAACTCGTCTGTTGGGAACCATTCAACCATCCATTGTACCTATCCCTTAGTCAGATAGTCGAAGAACTCTACCCATTCGCTGGTACTTTCTGGCTGAGCAAATCTGTCTGGAATGTAGGTCATCTACTTAGGGTGATGGAAGGCAATGTGGTCGTTCCAAGCGCTTCACTGAAATTTTTGACGATATCGACCCTTTTGGAGATGCTCCAACAACCATAACTGCAGCAATAAATTACAACCCTGGAACTGCTTTACCACTCTTTCACAGCGCTCCAGGGCCCTGTAGATATCAGCTATGATCATGGGGACTATGGTATATGTCTGCCCATTAATCCCCTCCATCAGAGTTTTGGCGACCATCGCCAACCTAGTGTGGATTCTTCCCTTTTTCATCAGGAATATTATCAGCCCTAGAAAGCATACAATGAATACGAACACTCTACGGTGGATGTGACCCAGTGAAGTGAGGGAAATATTATCATGGTAAGTGCAGAAAGACTTGCTATAGCCATACCTCTCGTAGAGATATTCGAAAGGTATGTAGGAGTCCTTTAGGCACACTAGGTGGACATTCTTTTTTAGCCCCATCAAATTCAAAAATCCCCTGCCCGTACAGTTTTCTGGCACCAAAAGCCTAGGACTGTCCGAAGTTAACCCTACAAGTCAACCTATTTCCTCTAGAAGCGGTGTCATTTCTATGTCACCAAAACGGAACACATCTCTTTCAGTATCCCAAAATAAGGTGGCAGCCTCAATCAGTTTGTTGTTTGGTTCAATATATAACAGGGAAGGCAAGATACCCAGGTACTTTTTCACATGCTTCTTGTCACTTGAGGAAAGATCCTCCCACTAATCTAGCAATAATGGTGGGATGCTGCTAACCATACCGAATCTGGGGACCTCATGCCTCATTTTCTACAAAACAAAAGGGTTAGGCCTTACCCCCACTGTGAACACGTGATTTTTGCATATATGAATTATTCCCATAAAATTTTCAAAATAAAATAATTTTTGTGTTGTTTGCAATTTTGTGGATTTTTGTGGTATTTTTGTTATTGTTTGAATTTGTTTGTACATGTTTATTCGATTAATTAATAAGAAAATACAAAAATAGGTTGCGTTGCATTTAAGATATAATCTTATAATTTTAAGTTAAATAGTAAATTGCTTATTTTTCTAAAATGAAGAATAAAGCACTTTGCATTTTAGTTTTTAATTGTGTGATTTGGTATTTAAGTGTTTATGGTAATTATTATAATTAATACTTCTTAAGTTAATTTAGCTTTATAATATTAGATTTTAATTTTTGGAAAATAATTTAGGAGGGAAATAAAGAAAAAGAAATAATTAATAAAAAAGGGGGAAGGAAATAAAGAAAGCCCGGATTTGGGCCAAAACTTACAAGCGCAATCAATTTCACCCAAGGCCTAGCGAAATTAGGTCCAAAATCAACCCCTAACCCGGTCCAAGTCGGTTAGTCTCTCAGACCAACAAAACGACGTAGTATGATAACAAAACTACGTCGTTTCAAGGTCATTGGATCTCGACCATTCATTCTTTAACATCCAACGGCTAAGATATAACCCCACAGCTTGACCCCGACTCGTTTTCAACCCCGACCCAACCCCCACTCAAAGAAACGACACCGTTCCTATTAAGTGATTGATCCAGGTCATTGATCTCAGTTGATCTAACGGTTTGGATTCTATCTCTCAACCTGTATATAAATGTGTAACACACCCCAGCCCCTTTTATAGCCCCCACCTCGTCACCCTCACTTCCCTGATCATCAGAGACGACCCAAACCCTAGCAGCTGCCACCCCTTTCCACCGCCTAAAACTCGGTGGTGCCGGCCCCAATCGGCCCCAAACCAAGACCCCTGAAACCCCAGCACCTCCTCACCCCAAATCCCATGTCCTTTTCCCTTGAATCACCCCAGAACGTTTCGAATCTTGGATTGAAAATTGACCTAGAACCCTACTTTACTCGATTGAACCCAAATTGATACCATGAAACTATCATGACCCAAATTCCACTAAGGGTCGTGGTGGCGCCGGACGCCTCTGTCAGGCCAGCCAACTAAATTATCAATTAATTCCTCTTTTAATACTTTTGAAAATCTATGATTTTTCCTTCCACTTTTATAAATAAAAGTTCACTACTTGAATTCAAATTTAAATAATAACAATTAGTACAGATCCACTGTAAACCATCCTAGAAACCTGGTGCCACAAGTACATGAGCAACTACTGATAAGAGAAATAAAATACAATATCTGCCTGGAATACAGTGGGCGGAAAGTAAATGTAGTACACTGGAAGGGACTGCCCTAGCTGCAGTCGCCTCAAATGATGCAGCTCACCTAGTCCCAGCGTCATCCATCATGCTACGCCCAATAGGCTGCTAGAGCTATATATATACCTGTATAACAAAAATGCACAGAAGTGTAGTATGAATACGTAATCAGCATGTACTCAGTAAGTATCCTGACTAATCCCGAAAGAGTAGGGACGAGATGGTCAACTCTGACACTCTCTAATAGTCCAATGGTTATTTATCCTTAATATACATATTAAACAGTGGATTTATATTTTTAGACATGATGTTAATTCAGATAGAGGAAACAAGTAAACACATAATTCCTTCATAGGAAATTTCCAAGATTTCTTTTCCTTATTAACAATATGATCTCGAGCCATAGTGAGGTATGTAACAACTTAAATAAGTCCAGGCAGCAATATAAGCATGCGCATATCATACTGAGGCGACGGCCCGATCCAACAAAAATAAATGTGCACTTGCCGAGGGTCGACGACGCGCCTATAGATGCATCTATTAATCTGCCGAGGCGTTCGGCCCATTCCAAAATAAACACACACAGACAGACAATCAATCAAGGAGTCAACATGGAGCAATTATCCAAGAAAGGCCAATTTTCTTTAATAATTTTGAGAAAATGAAGCTTAAGTCATTTTAGAATTCCATTTATTAGTTTAATGCGATCAATCACCCTGTTCGCGAATCATCCATGCGACGCAGGTATACGTAAGATACATGCTCAGATAGCCAATTAGAATTTTATCAAGGAATAATTATCCAAATAAGCCAATTCTTTGTTTAACAAATTAAGGAAATAATATTTAATCTCTTTTTAAATTCGTTTACTAATCAAGGGTGATTTAAACAATTCAAGTCATCAATGGGTTCATAATTAATCCAAGTATAACATGCTGATGAGTCCTAACTACCCGGACAATAGCATAATAGTAGCTACGCACGGACTCTCACCACCTCGTGCGTACGTAGTCCCTGCATAGAGGAGAATATAATTAATTATTTCACCTATGGAGTAAATTCCCCCTCACAAGATTAGAAAGGAGACTCACCTCGCTCCGAAGACTCAAAATCGGCATTCGACATTCTTCCGAGGACTCCAATTGATGCACCACTCTCCAAGACTAGCTAATGGTTACGCAAATCCATTAATATATGCTCAATTATTCATTACAAACTAATTTATAGCAACTCCTAACCCCGATTGGAAAGTTGACCAAAACGCCCTCGGGCCCACGTGCCCGGAATCCAAAACTTTTCGAAGATAAAGTTTACCCATAACCTTAGGAACTAAAATATATTATTTTCTCTTAATTCCATACTCAAATCGTGGCTAAAATACAAGATTATAATTTTCTAGGTTTTCAACCAAAACCTCAATATTTACTCTAATTTCCATGCTTAAAGCCATATATAATTGATATATTTAACTCAAAAGTGATGGGGATAACTTACCTTGACATAGACGACGAAAATCCCCTCCTTGAAGCTCTCCAAAATCGCCCCAAGCCATGAAAAATATGAGAGAAATGGCCAATCCCCGACTTTAAATTAACCTTCTTCCTCCAGGAATTTTCGCTTCTGCGGAAATAATCCCGCTTTCGCGGTCCCGCTTTTGCGGAAAATATTCCGCTTCTGTGGTCCCTGGGCTCTAGCCCATTTTCACTTCTACGATGCTTCGACCGCAGGTGCGGTACCGCTTCTGCGGCTGCTCGACCGCATATGCGGTAGTCTCTATTTTTGGTCCCAACCGCTTCTGCGGTTAACTTCTCGCCTCCGCGGGGCTGCTTCTGCAGTCCCAAATCCGCAGAAGCGGAAATACCAGAAGCAGCAACTCCAGCTCTTCCTCAAACTCCAAATCCAATTTGTTAGCCACCAGGAATCCACCTGAGGCCCCCGGGACCCCAACCAATCATACCAACCAGTCCCAAAACACATTACGGACTTGCTCGAGGCCTCAAATCATATTAAACAACACTAAAATTATCAATTGACCCCCAATCTAAGCTTTATGAAATTTGAACTTTCCAACTTCTATTTCTGATGTTTAAACCTATCAAATCATGTCCGACTGACCTCAAATTTTGCACATAAGTCATATTTGACATTACAGACCTACTCCAACTTTCGGAATCGGATTCCAACTCCGATATCAAAAAGTCAGTCTCCGGTCAAACTTCTCAAAAACCTTCAAATTTCTATCTTTAGCCAATTGGCTTCAAAATGACCTACGGACCTCTGAATTCACTTCCGATCGCACTCCCAACTCAAGAATCACCGTACGGGGCTACTTACAGTCTCGGAATCCCAAATTGACATTGATAACACTGAAATGCACTTCAAATCAAACTTATGAAATTTCTTCCAAAATGCTAACTTCCACAATAGGCGCCAAAATGCTCCCGGGTTATTGAAAACCAATCCGGGCATATGCCCGAGCCCAAAATCATCATACAAACATGCTGGAACCTTCAGATCCCGATTCTGAGGCCGTTTAATAAAAAAAAATCCACTCCTAGTTCATTCTTTCAGTTTTAAGCTTATCAAATGAGAATTTCCATTTAAATTTAACTCCGATCTTCCTGAATTTAAATTTCGACCATGCGGACAAGTCACAATACCTACAATGAAGCTGCTGATGGCCTCAGACTGCTGAACGACGCATTAGGGCTCAAAATGACCGATCGGGTCGTTACAGAAACCACCGGACTACCCTCACCCCAAATCCCATATCAGTTTCCCTCGAATGCCTTTAAAACCCCTCGAATATGGATATAAAGATAAAAGTCAGTAGGCATTTTAGGGATTGAGGTCAAAATTGACCTTAGTTATGTGTTTTCTATCGAGAACACTCGACTAAGGTCCATTTCGGCTACAAATCTGAAGGTCATTAAAGGTTCAATATTCAGGCTGCGGTCCGCTAATTTTGGTAAGTATTCTTGGCTTTATTTTGTTCCTATTTTTCTTTTGTTTTGTTATTATTTTCATCTCATACTCTTTTCTTTTTTGTTTGAATGTTTTGTTCTCTGATTCTGTTGGTCCTTCGACCTAGTCAGTTAAAATAGGCCATTTGTTTAAATTTGTGCTTATTTTGTTATTAATCCATTGTATAGTAGATTGCATTGAAACCATTTAAGTAGTTGATTTTGGTATTTGACTTACATAAGTTTGCAGAAATTAGGTTAATTTAACTTGTTTGATAGGTTTAGTAATAACAAGGGCTTTAGAGGAGTAATTTGGAAATGGGATAAGGAAAAACTCATTAATAAAATAAGATTGACAACCATTTTTGAATTAACAAATGTAAAGGGGGATTGTTAGGTTGGCTTAGTGCCTTTATCAGTGGAAAATCAGAAGCAGCATGGGTTAATTATAAAAGGTTTAGAGAATAACATGGGGGGTATATTTCTTAATTGAAAGTGGAAACACATGCGTTTAGTGCTCTTACAACTTGGAAAAGGTTTAAGTTTTGGGGATAAAATGGGGGACATCTTTGAGAGTGTGAGATCTGAGGGACCTGAAGAGAAGGGGAAGTGAAAGGTCTGGACAGAGATTTCAGTGGAGAGCATTGAGGAAAAAGATTTCTGGTATCCCTTCTGATATACACTCATATACACAGAAACATAGGAGATTCTCAGACCCTAAGGAAAATCAATAGAAATAGAATGTGGGTCTGAAAATGGAGAGGGTAAAAAGACATTGAGAGTTAGAGAGAAGATATACACTCACTGCCATACACTCATATACACAGAAATATATAAAGAGCACTGGAATTCATTGATACAGATTTGGAACTCTACTGTTTCATCAAAATGTTTCAGTGATTATCTTTTGATCCTTTTACAATTCTAAAAAACAATAACTTGTAACTCACTTGGAGCTTTAAAGTAAATTGATATTGGTTTTCCTCTGGAAATTTTGAGTCTAGAAGTATTGAAACTATTGTGTCATTGGATTTTTGAGAAACAACCTCTTGGATCCCTTTCATTAAGTCTAGGGCTGTGTGTTTGCTACTACTGATACATTGCTGATCTACTATGCTGTTGGATATAGCCTCCTTACTTCCTTTTATTTTCGAATTCCAGGTACACATTCTTGGGCTTTATTGATTGTAAACTCAGATTTGAAGCTTGAAATGAAATGAAACCTGGAGTGTAGTAGATTCAGCATGCTGGATTCAGTTTGATTGTACTTTATTTGTTAGCAGCTTAATTCTAATTTTATTCATGTTGTTGAAATATGTCAGAAGATTATGTTTAGTTAAGTTTTAATTCATATTGTATAGTTATTTGGGACTGTTAGAACATTGAGCATCATGGACTGTATGTTATTACCTTAGCTCTAAAAAAGATTATTTTTCCTGCAATTAACAGCCAGGTTATCTATTTCTATGTTAAAAATGGTTGGGATTATCAGATTAGAGGCTGTTGATTAGAATGAAATAATTTAACAGTAATGAGGATTAATAGTTTGACAAATAACTCTTGTTTGAATTCTGTACCTGATGAAGATATGGATATGGTATTCTAAATATTTTAAGTGATTTGTGAGTTAGTTTTTCAATTCAGGATCATTTGAAACAAATTCAAAGCATGAAAATGGCTATATGATTAATATGTTCTTTACAAGTATTAACCCTTGTGGCAACAGTGATTGTTACGTGAACGAGAATATGTTTTAAATAGTTTGTGTTAAATACTAATCAGTTTTTTTGTGTCTCCAGTAATCGTAAGTTAAATTTGGTGTCTATTCAATATCGAGTTCTCAAAACAGTGATTTTTGAACCATTTTTGTCGCTATTCCTCTGTTCGTAAAAACGATTTAGTACTTGTTGTCATTGTGTGGGCTCGATACCGAACCCCTTCGCCTTAGGCTTGTAACCCCGTAGCTAATGGCTTTTTTAGGCCATGGGGACCTCGCAATTGGGCCAAGCCCAAGCTTTGGAACAAAATGGAGTAGTCTGTACTTAATATTATACCTTTAGGTTCGAAATTTAAGTTCAATGATTTAGATGTAACTATAATTCCCTTTTAGCTTTATGTAATTAGCCTGATTAGTAGAACTGTTCCATTTTTGAACAAGAATAGTCTAAAGTTTTTTTCAATTTAGAAACTTGGTTAGAATAATTCAAGGTATGTCATGCCAAACAAAATGATAGTTGTGTAGCCCTCATTTAATTGGCTTTAATTCAACCTTAGAATTTGAGGCGTGCTATTTAGTAAATTTTCATGGCCTTCGCAAAGTTAACAACGCGTTAGTTGCTTTTAGGCGCGTCATTTAATAATTTTACCTTATTAAACTCATGTGTGCATTTTATGTAACCCAAATAAAAACCCTAAAACATTGAATAAAATGTGTTTCGGATTGCGGATGCATTTTATGTGATGTGATCCAAAGACACATTTTAAACGATGTTCATTATTCCTTAAAATTAATTAAAAGCGGTAAATAATTTAAAATTTGCACCATGGGTTAAACATATACTAAAATCAGATAGTAAGCCAAATATAACGGTTGAGCGACCGTGCTAGAACCACGGAACCCGGGAATGCCTAACAACTTCTACCGGGTTAACAGAATTCCTTATTCGGATTTCTAGTTCACGAACCGTAATACAAAGTCAATGCTTTTCCTCGATTCGGGATTTTAAACCGGTGACTTGGGACACCATAAATCTCCCAAATGGAGACTATGAATTCTTTAACAATGAATCCCGTTTTGATTGTCCTTTAATTGGAAAAATTCCCTTTTATTATATCCTTTACGGGGTATAGTGAAAAAGGAGGTGTGACAGCTCTGGCGACTTTGCTGTGGATGTTAACCCAGAACCAGTGGTTCAGGGTTAGAAATTCGAGCTTATAATACTTGTTATATTTGGCATTATTTACTATCTGGCTTTATTCACATGTTTGGGCCTAATGTGCTAAATGTTGCTTTTTACCGCTTTGATATTGGTGAACTGTATATAAATTGTTACGAATCCTTCCTCTCTCTGAGTCTTCTACATCATGGAGAAGGGTGCACTTCGTGTGACTTATTTTCTGTTTAGATTCTTTTCCCATTTAGAACGAGGTTCAGACAAGTTGCTAAGCCGGTGGAGCTTCTATATCCCCGGTACGCTGCCC